>CAUYQV010017029.1:0-28819 GCA_963574575.1 Galagoides demidoff | reverse complement strand
AAAATGTTTAGTGAGGATAGAGAAAACATGCTAACTGTGTCTACTTCCCAGAAATGACAGGATTTGAAGGATGGAAATATGTCTTTTGCTTGGGTTACAGAGAGAGATGCAGAGGAAGCGCTTTTAGGACATTCAGACTGGGTAGAACTGACGTTCATCGGGGACTGAGTTTTCCTGTGATGAAGAAATCAGATGAAGTCTTTTTTTTTTTTTTTTTTTTTTTTGAGACGGAGCCTCAAGCTTATCCCCCTGGGTAGAGTACCATGGCATCACAGCTCATAGCAACCTCCAACTCCTGGGCTCAAGCGAGTCTCCTGCCTCCGCCTCCCAAGTAGCTGGGACCACAGGCACCCGCCACAGCGCCCGGCCATTTTTTGGTTGCAGCCATCATTGTTGTTTGGCGGGTCCGGGCTGGGGATTCGAACCTGCCACCTTAGGTGAGGGGTTGAGCCACAGGCGCCGAGCCACAGGCGCCACAGGCGCCGAGCCCCTTTTGCCCTTTGTTAAAGAGACTGTTTTTTTCCTTATTGAATGTTCTTAGAACCTTGTCAAAAATAAAATTTCTGGGCTTTTCAATTCCATTTTATTGATAGATGATTCTAACTTTATGCCAGGCCACATAGTCTTCATTCCTATAACTTTGTAGTAGGTTTTGTAATGGAGAAGTATGAGTCTTCCAACTTTGTCCTTCTTTTTCAAGATTGGTTATTTGGAGTCCTTTAGCATTTCCATATAAATTTTAGGATCAGCTTGTCACTTTCTGCAAAAAAAAGGAAGTTAGGATTTTGATAGGGATTGTATTCACTCCGTAGGTCAGTTGATGAGTATTGCTACCTTAACAATTTTTATGAATATGGTCTGTCTTTCCATTTATTTAGATCTTTAATTTCTTTCAGTAATGTTTTATAATTTTCAGAATATAAGTCTTGTTCTTTTTTGGTTATATTTATTTCTAAATATTTTATTCCTTTTGGTGCTATCATAAATGGAATTCTGTTCTTAATTTCATATTCAGATTTTTTCAGTGGTTGCATAATACATAGTAGTTAAGCAGGGAAAATGGATAGGAAGTAAACAGTTACAGTTAATTTAGACCTTAGGATGTGGAAATAAATTTAAAGAAGACAGTAAGTGTACAGTGACTTTCTCATGTACCCTTGAGAAAGTTATCCATCTTATGGACCCTTTTTTCCTTATTGATAAAACAGGAATAATCATTCTTACCATAATAGCATCATAGGGCCACTGTGAAATGTAAATGAAATAGTAAAAAAAAAAAAGTCTTTGGCACTTAGATGATTAGTCTAGGATGCTTCCCCACTTTTATCTTCTTCCCTTAAAACTTTATTAACTGGCTCGGCGCCTGTGGCTCAAGCAGCTAAGGCGCCAGCCACATACACCTGAGCTGGCAGGTTCGAATCCAGCCTGGGCTGCCAAACAACAATGATGGCTGCAACCAAAAAATAGCTGGGCGTTGTGGCGGGCACCTGTAGGCCCAGCTACTTAGGAGGCGGAGGCAGGAGACTCGCTTGAGCCTAGGAGTTGAAGGTTGCTGTGAGCTGTGATGCCATAGCACTCTATCCAGCGTGACAGCTTGAGGCTCTGTCTCAAAAAAAAAAAAAAAAAAACTTTATTAACTAAGTCCCATATTAGAATCTCTGTCCCAGGAAGCAGGGAGTATATTCCTATCTCTAGCTGAAAATCTCACCTAATGTCCAGAGAACCCCACTCCCACCCCCCAGTGCCTCTAACAGAATCCCAGCTATCTATTGCCAGGTGCCAGATCTCTTGGAGCCAGACATCTAACTACTTGTATTCCTGGTCATTTGTTGAGACTTGAAACACTTTTGTACACCTTCTAAGGCCTCTCTATTTTCCTCCTGTGCCCACTTGCTGGGCCCACTTCAACTTCCCTGACACTGACTGCCCACTGAGTTGCACATCCTGCTATCACCTGCTACTTGGATACCCTCAGATCATTTGGCCCCACTTCTCCAGCTCTCCACTTCTCAGGAATGAGTGAGTCCTGGTTATGACATGTTTTGGAGGTTACTTTTCAGTCTTGTGTGCCACTAGGGACCAATGCCCATCACTATTTTTGATAAGACTTCAGAAGGGTTCCACTCCTTTTAAGGTGATGACACAAACTTAGGAAAACCATTTCTTTGTTCTATATTTGCCAAAAAGAATGCTGAGACTGAGCATGCTCTTGTCAGATTTACGGAGCACCTTTATCACCAACCCCTATTCAGATCTGTTAACTAATACACACATGGAGAAGTTGATTCAAGCAGAAAATAAAGAATTTAAAATCAAGAAGGAATGCTTTCCCTAGAGATCAAGAGAAGTATAGGTCATTCCATTTGAAATTCAGTGAAGATAGCCAAATAATAACTTCCTTATGTTTGAAAAGACAAAGGACAGCCAGTGGGTCCCCCTTTGGAGCTCCCACAACGTTTTGCACAGACCTCTCAATGTCATCATGCAGTGTTGTAGTTACCTTTATGGTCTCTCTCAATCCAGACTTGGGCTTTCTCTAAAGTATGTGCAATTAATTTTGTTCTGTAAACATTAATTGACATCTGCCTTTTTCATTGAGCCCAGTGTGGGGTTTTGGAGGACAAAAAAAAAAAAAAAAGCACAGCCTGAGGTCATAGAAGATGTAATTAACTGGTTTTGGCACTGAACTGATTAGATCCTTAGGATTTTACTTTGGCCCTTTCTCTGTGTTTCTGGAATACATTACTGTGTCATTTTGAAAAAGGAAGAGAGAGGCTCAACAGTATTAGGATTTGAGGATAAACAAGAGAAAATAAGGTTCAATGATCGTTTGAGAAGAAGCAAAGATCTAGTCAGAGAAACAGTAGGGGCCAAAGTAAAGCAGATTCAGAGAGAATTATTTGATGACTGTGTGAGACAAGGAGGCAGGATGTCAAGGACAAAGTTCGGAGGCTTCTTCAACCACTGCTCTTGCTTTTTATCTTCTTAAAGGGAAAGCTGTTTTTCTAGCAAGAGATAAACATCACCTCTCAGACATCTGCCATCTGATCCGCCATGATGTGCCCTACCTATTCCAGAAGTATGTGAAGGAGTCGCATGGAAAGGACATCCGGGTAGTGGTGGTAGGAGGCCAGGTGATAGGCTCAATGCTTCGCTGCTCCACCGATGGACGGATGCAAAGCAACTGCTCTCTAGGTAAGGTATTAAAGTGCAGGGCCAGCCTGTTGATCGTGGAAGGCCACCAGGATTTTTCACTTGGGTGTTTGGGCCCATTCAGTAACTGTGTAGTATTGATGCCTAGGATCTTGTTAGATCCTCTGCTAGACACCAGCATCTCACACCTAAGAATGACAAATGAGCCCAGTCTTTTAGCAGTGAGCATTCCAGGAGGGGAACAGATGAGTGTAGATCCTACAACAGGCTAGGGGTGTCAGAACATGGAGGTTTGAACCCTATCTTGCAGGTATTAGGACTTGTCAGGTTTTAAAAAGGGACCAGTGTTGAAGAAAAGCTCCATGTGGGTGAAGTATGGATTAAAGGCAATAAGATGAGAGGCAGAGAGATGAGTTTCGAGGCTACTGGAACAGCTTGGACAGGAAATAATTGTCTTATGCAAAGCAATGGCAGGAAGAAAATACATTTCCTTTTACATTTAACTGAAAACTGTGTTTTACTTTTATGTATGATGTTATTAGAAAGCTGCCCTTTAGCCTTCAGTTGAATGCATGAACCCATCCCATTAACCTATTGATAAAGTTTGTTTTCTATGATGGTGAATGGAAATATTCTGGGGGGTGGGGAGGGATGTAAGTTCTTGCCTTCGTCACCAAAAGCTCTTGCCAATCTCATTGAAGGAATGTATGTATTGGTAATATGAAAAGAAAAAAACACCTACAGTTATTTTTTCCTAAATCGCTAGATGAATACCAAGCCCCGTGACTAATGAAGAGGCTTAGAGGCTGGTTTGCTGCTTCTTTCTTTACTATTCATTGGGCATGTCCATGAGCAGACTCTGGTAGACAATGGGAGTACAGAGATTATGACAGAGCCTTGCCCTCAGGTAGCATGTGGTCCAGTAAAGAAGACACATAAACAGATAGCTGTGAGGTATTGTGACGAAGTGATGTGACAGAGTCAGCTGCTAGGTTAGGCATAGGACTAAGTGCCTTCATGTTATTTCATTTCATGTTCATGATAATCATGTGTAGTGCCACAATTTTGAGCCTCATGTGTTGTAATTTTGTCTTTTTTAGTGACTTTATTGAATCCATTCTTTAGTAACCACACAGTCTTATAATTTATCCATCTGGCTTTTCTTGCTGAGCTGTTATTTTAAAACCGTTTGATAGCCTTTTCCTTTTACAGGTCATAGGTGGGAAGGGACAGCGTTAAGGTATAGACATTAGTTGTTGGGCCTGAGAATCCTTAAATCTTTTCATGGAGACAATTAAATCTAAAGTCTTAGCTTTTTAACAAGGAAAGGCAGTCATACTATCTCTATATGCGATTTTGTCTCAAAATCCTCTCCATCTTCCTGTTCTTAAAAATTCATGGCTCAGCACCTGTGGCTCAAGTGGCTAAGGCGCCAGCCACATACACTTAAGGTGGCGGGTTCAAATCCAGCCCGGGCCCGCCAAACAACAGTGACGGCGGCAACCAAAAAATAGCCAGGCGTTGCGGTGGGCGCCTGTGGTCCCAGCTACTTGGGAGGTGGAGGTAGGAGACTCGCTTGAGCCCAGGAGTTGGAGGTTGCTTTGAGCTGTGATGCCACAGCACTCTACGCAGGGGGACAGCTTGAGGCTCTGTCTTTAAAAAAAAAAAAAAATTCATAAGAGGGCAGCACCTGTGGCTCAAAGGAGTAGGGCACCGGCCCCATATGCCAGAGGTGGTGGGTTCAATCCCAGCCCCGGGCAAAAACTGCAAAAAAAAAAAAAAATCCATAAGATAATTTTTTTCTAATCACAAGAGGAATACATTCTTTTGTTTTTTGTTTTTTGGGGGTTTTTTGGAAAAAAAACCTGGGGTAGAGTGCTATGGCATCACAGCTCACAACAACCTCCAACTCCTCGGTTCAAGCGAGTTTCCTGCCTCAGCCTCCCAAGTAGCTGAAACCACAGGTGCCCGCCACAACGCCCGCTATTTTTTCGGTTGCAGCTGTCATTGTTTGGTGGGCACAGGCTGGATTGGAACCCGCCACCTTAGGTGTATGTGGCTGGCACCTTAGCCACTTGAGCCACAGGTGCCAAGCTGAGGAATACATTCTTAATGTAGAAATTTGAAAAATAGAGCAAAGTCAAATGAAAGAAGATATTTCTCATTATCCCCACCATTTAGGGACATTTTGGTACTATTCTTTCCAGTCTTTTTTTTTTTCTATGTAGTTATGACACCATACAGTCTTTAATCCTGTGTTTTCCCATGTAATTACAAGTTCTCTATGAACACTTATTTGATTTTTTGAGATAGCCTCTTACTCTGTCACTCTGGGTAAAGTGCTGTGGCATCACCATAGCTCACAGCAACCTCAAACTCCTGGGTTCAAGCCATCCTCTTGCCCAGTTTTTCTATTTTTAATAGAGACAGGGTCTTGTTCTTGCTCAGGCTGGTTTTGAACTCCTGAGCACAAGCAATCCATCTGCCTTGGCCTCCCAGAGTGCTAGGTTTACAGGCATGAGCCACCGCGCCCAGCCTCTATGACCATTATTATTAATGGCTGTAAAATATAATTTTATTCTAAGATATTTAGAGTATAATTTTTTATTTCTTATTTCAACAACTATTTATTGAAGTGCCCACTGTGTACTAGGTGAAATGATTCTCCAATATTTTAAATAACACTGTCATCTTTGTGCCTAAAATTTTTTTTTCTGTACATAAGATTGTATCCTTGATAGCAGAATGGCTAGGTCAGAGGAAATCAGTATTTTTAAGACCCTAGATAAGATATGATCGTATTGTTCTCCCAAAGGGCCTGGTTTCCATCCAGACCTTTATGAGCAATGACAAAGCCTGTCTCACTGCCCCTCCTCAGCAGACTGTTCTCCCTCCCTTGAAGATTCGTTTGACTTATCAGTCATTATCTATGGTCACCTTTATACTCTGCTTTCCCCATAGGTGGTGTGGGTGTCATGTGCCCGCTGACAGAACAAGGCAAGCAGTTGGCTATTCAGGTGTCCAACATCCTGGGCATGGACTTCTGTGGCATTGATCTCCTTATCATGGACGATGGCTCCTTTGTGGTGTGTGAGGCAAATGCCAATGTTGGCTTCCTAGCCTTCGACCAGGCATGCAACTTAGATGTGGGTGGGATCATTGCAGACTATACCATGTCCTTGCTGCCAAATAGACAGACTGGGAAGATGGCTGTCCTCCCAGGGCTGTCAAGTCCCAGGGAGAAGAATGAGCCAGATGGCTGCGCTTCAACTCAGGGAGTTGCAGAAAACGTCTACACGATCAACAATGGGTCTACCTCTAGCGAGAGCGAGCCCGAACTGGGAGAGATCCGGGATTCCTCAGCAAGCACAATGGGGGCCCCTCCCCCCATGCTGCCTGAACCTGGCTACAACATTAACAACAGGATTGCTTCAGAATTAAAACTTAAGTGAATTCCTGCTTTTTGGCAGCATTTAAACCAAATCCTACTGCTTCCCTCGTAGTTTTGAGTGAATAAAATCTGGACTAACGTGATTTCATTTGCACAGAAACTAGAAATCCCATCTGGGCACTCAGCATTCTTTCTAACGATGATTTAAGCAAATGGCCTAGCTTTGTGGTTTTTACAAAGACAAATATAAAAACACTCACCAAGAACAACATCCAGACTGATGAATCTGAGACTGATGTCTGCTGTGAGCACTTAGATAATATGGCTAACTGTAAGGCACCAACTGTGCTGCTACTTCTAACTTTTAGCGGTAGAAGCTATTAACTTGAAATGGCTCTTGGAAATACTGTACTCAAAGCCACCATGAGATGGAGTCGTGTGCAGATGAGGTGGAATGTGACTGCAGTCATATGTTCTTCATTAAGTGTGTGGTGCGATGCTCAGAGAACACACAGTTCCAACTCTGTTAGAGGATCAGTCTCTGCTCCCATTAATCACCATCTTGACCATATTTCTCCAACACTCAGGATATGGTGTTTTAGGGAGCTTCCTCATTAGCATTCTCAGTGAAGCACTTTGTAGAAAGTGAGATTGAACGTTCTTTGACTTCAATGGTTGGCAAATGTCCTGCTTTGTATCTGGAGCTTTCTACAAATTGCTTTCCCACTCCGAATTTACAGACCTTGCTTCAACCAGTATCAGCTCCAGCAGCTTCTTGCACCTTTGCTGCCTTGGGCCTCAGCTGGAAATGCACTTCAATGAGCTAGTGGCCACACACTTTATTTCTTAAGCGTGCACTAGAATCTAACACCATGGACTTTCTTTTCAATGGACTCTGTTCACTTGTCATCTAGAAGCCAGTGGTTTTTTAACCATCGAAAGCTACCGGAAGATAATCATTCTTCCCCTCCTCTATGGAAACTTTGTGTCCTGCTTGGGTGTAGGAGGTTTTCTTGTATGCGTTGGTGTTGTGGGTCTGTTGGATAGATGGAGCCATTGGAAACACACTCCAATCCTCTTGACTTTTATCCAGGATCCAGAGACCTGTCCTTACCTATTTTTTCAAACTGAGGTGACTCAGGTATCAGAAATTACTCATTGCACATTTTGGGGGGGAGCTAATGTAGACATGACACCAAGTGCTTTTCATTTTAACTCTTCAAGCAGTAGATGAGATCCTTCCCTTGGCAGAAATCTTACAGGTGGAGTTTTCCATTTTTATTTATATGAAGTCTGACCAAGGATAAGCAAAGCTACCTTTTTAACCAAATACACTAGAACATACGCACTCAAGAGTTACCATAACTGGAATTATTTCCTTAGGAGACTATCCTCTTGAGCTGTGATATTGCACATGCCAAGAACACTTAGAATTCTTCTTTGGAATTATCTTTGAAGCCATGCAAGAAAAGAGGCCTCACAACTTTATACCTAGTCCTTGTTTTTTATCTACCCCTCCCCCACTCCTTACTACCCACTAAGGTATTCCTGAGCTCAATAGATACCCATTTTATTTGTCAGACTTGTTCTCTAATATTCTTTGGCTGTTTAAAAAAAAAACATTCTAGGTAGCGCCTGTGGCTCAAGGAGTAGGGCGCTGGCCCCATATACCAGAGGTGGCAGGTTCAAACCCGGCCCCAGCCAAAAACTGCAAAAAACCCCACAAACCATTCTTCAAAAAACAGGTATAGCCTTAAAGGACAAAGATTTACCAACATTGAGGAAGCTTACAAATTGATACTTTCCAAAGAGGGTTCTAGAAATGTTCTAAATAGGGTCAGCTTCATTGGAATAACCATACATTTGCCCAAGATGACTACTTTGAAGGCAACATCACCCATTTGGGTGCATAAATTCCTATATTCTACTGTAAATGTAAAATGGGTATAAAGTTAAAGCATTACATTTTCTCATGACACATTTAAATAGGAATTGGCCTTTAAAATATTGTAGTTAAAACCAGAGCTCACCAAGTAACAGTTCTACGACTAACAAATGTTTGACGCCATGTAATGGAGATGTCACACCACACAGTTGTAATTTAAATGCAGTCCCACATAGGGTGCATGCCACTGAACTGTAACCCCAGTAATGTGTCTTGTACAGTTGAAAAATGATAATACTTCACCTTCACATAGGTTAAGACATGTACCTTATCTTTACCACTCAGGGTGGCTTTAAAAGAAAGATGGTTTTAGGTTTATTCTCACTGGAATTGGTCAGATGCTTCTGTGTAAACATCTGAATCAAGTGATGACCTTCTGGAAGCTGCATTCACTCATTTCTACTGTTTAGTGCAAGTCTAATCTCCCCACTGCATCTACAATAGCAGGATCTCATCCTGAGCAGAGCAGCTAGAGAGTGTGTCCAGGTTCCTTTGCCAAAGAAGGCCCGTTTTCCAGCTGTCGGTGACATCTGTAGCCATTGGAATCATTGCCTAGAACCAGATCTGTCTAGAGGTACAGGAAGCTGGACCACAGCTGGATCATAGCCACCCCTCATCCATGATTTCCCATACCACAGCTGGCGATAGGCTCTAAGCCTCAGCCAGGTGGCTGGGATATACTTGTCACAGCCGCCCGTAAGGCCTGCTGGAAAGAACACAGGATACAAAGCCAGACCTGATGCTGGCTGTCCCCTTAAACAGCGGATTGCCCTTGAGCAAATCATGTGAACTTGGTGCCTCCATTTTTCCATTCTTCAGATAGGGGAAATGTCTATTCTGTTTATCTCTTGGGGTGCTTTGAGGTTAGAATGAGTTAATAAATGAGACTATGCATTATATGGAAGGTGGTGTTATAACACCTCTCACATCTGGTTTTATAAGAGTTTCTTATCACTCCTCTAAGGGAGTTAAGAAAAAAACCATGAATTCTTGGAGTTAGTGCACTAAACAGTGGTAAGGGTCTTGAAAAAGGAATGCAACATTTCAGAAGCCTTACTTCCAGTGAGGTAAACTTAAGACCTGAGAGAAGTAAGGCTCTTAGTGTATTCAAACAGCCTTCTGGATGTATTGCATACGTATAACCTGAAACCTTCAACTCTTGTATACCAACTAAGTCTTCCTTTGTAATATAGAGTCAGTGTCTGTATATGGTCTTCCTGTTGTATAATAGCAGCATCTTGAAACTGGTCAAAACTTGAATGCGAATAGTTCAGTCACTCAGAATATACACAATTCTGCACTTGGGAGAGGTTTCTTCATGCTATCTGTCTGATTGGGTATGGGAGTGCCAAAAGGAGGATTTAGATTTTTAGGGTCTCAGAAGCAATACAAGTAAATCGTAAGCCATTAGTGTCACAATTGCAGTTGCCCAGCTTCCAGATAAGAGGAGATTCCATGATAGTGGGAACTGGGAGAGGAGGAAAGGGGAGGAGAAAGGTCTGGGATACTTATGAGAAAGCAACAAGAAATTGGTATCATTTTGGAATTCCAATGGTTAGGAGAAAAGAATGGCTGTCCCATGGGATATTGCAATGAAAGAATCATGAATATGTACTAATGAAAAGTAGATGTCTTTGAAGCTATTCTGTATAAAGATAATGAGATGGATGGATTTCCATCCACCCTGAAGAAGTTGGAGAGAGGCACCTCATCCCTTCTTTACATCTGAGGAATTGAGAATGCTCTGAATGTAAATTTCAGGAAGATCTCAGCAGCTAGCTGGGGGTTCTGAAATGACCTGAGTAAAAGCCGATGCTCCCAGAAGTTAATGGACCCAGAACACTCCACATTGCAAAGCCCAGAGACATGGCTCTATGAAGTGAGTTTAGGGATTCAAGTCAGAGACTGAATCCAACATCAGTCAAACAAGTCACTTCAGCTTAATATTCTCCTTTGCACCTTGGGGTGTATGTGTGTGTGAAGCTTCTGTTTGCCATTAGTCTGTGCAGATGTCAGAGAAAGGGCCCTGACAACAGCCACCTTTGTCACTGTCCCTGAGGTTCATGTTCTTTCCTCTCCGACTATAGCCTAATAGAAAACCTGGTGCTGTTTTTGACACTCTCTGAGACTCAAACTCAGTACTGATTGTCCCTTTAAAGTGTTACCCAGAAAACCATCCTTCTCAGGGATATATTGTATCAAGACTCAAGGCCACATGGCCCTCCAGATCCTCACTTGTGGCCCCTCAGCTGAATCCGAACCTCTCAGAGCAAACCTCAAAAGAGATTTGTATTCAGTCAAAAGGCCACAATCAAGGATCCAGAAGGTCACATGTGACCCCAGGGCTGCAGGTCCCCCCCCACCCCCGCCACCGCAAGCCTTTCCGTTTTCTCCCAGGTGCAGTTCCTGTGCCAACGAGCAGCATCCCAAGCCCTGTGCCCACATTCCTGTGTGCTAGCTTCACTCCGTGAAGTTTCACTAAAAAAGTTCCCTGCAGGGCCAGATTTGAGGCCAGAGGAATAATAGCACTTTGCAAATCAGTCCAGTCCCATGTTTTCTGAATAATTGTATAAATAGAGGAATCTGGATTCCAGAGTCCACAGTTACATAGCCAGTCAGTAGCAAGCCTGGATTTAGCCTGCTGCCAGAGGGGGCTCCCTTCCTCCAGTGCATCCCGTGCTCACTGCCATCCTGCGCCCACCCTCTGCCCATTCCCCTTCTGATGAGCCTCTGTTCTGGATCAGCACGGTGTTGATGTGCCAGCTTTCAAGGATTCAGCACTAGGATGATGTGAGCCCCAAAGGCATGGATCAGAGCTCCCTGATGTGACCTGGCTCAGGGACTGCACTATCTTTACACCATCCAAGAGCATTCTACTGCCCCACATCCTCAGTGAAGGGCGGTGAGGGAGAAGGCCATGCAAGCGGACCAGAGCCTCTTTGGCACCAATTTGGCTGATATTCCTTCACTGCAAATGTTCTGGAGGCTGAGGGTTTGCACACCTGAGAAGGTATCCTATTTGACATGTGTGCTCCAGTGTGATCAGCAACAAGGCCCAAAGTTGTCTCCCACTTTCATTCCATAGTGTGTCCGTCTTGCAGCCAGACACAATGCACAGATCCTTCCTTGCTGTACCCCAAATATCTGCTGAGGAATCTCTCCCCTTTTATTTGTTTCTTTGTTCCCCCTCCTCCTTTAGATTCAGACAAGTCTAATAACTCTGGCCCCTGGTTTGGAGCCCCCTGGGTTTCTGTGATTTCTAAGGGACTTAATATTTTTGTAGTCACTGCTGACTCTGGAATTCTGCTACCTCATTTGAAGCAACATGTTGTCTCATCCCTGCACTGCCTCATCTGAAACATGGAGCTCAGTTCCCTCTCCTAGTCGGACACACAGCAAAACTCAAATGAGCGAGTGTGTGCACGCAACTATGTGCGTCTCTATGATGTGGGAGGGAATGGCAGATGCTGCAGTGATGCCGGGTTGGCACCCCATTCATCAAATGTTCTTTTTGATTACTCTTGATTAATCCCCACTCACCTTCCACCCCATGTGGTCCCTGTCTCCCCTCCATGGGGCAAACCAAACCCGTTTATGTTCTTAGATATAGCGGTGTAGTCATTGTTTTCCTTAATTTGATTCCTGCCAACATCCTTACCGTCAGGATTTCACCTTTTATTATGGGTTGCTTATTAAAGGCATCTTCCCCTCCTCAAGGGGAATGTGGAATGCCATCTCTAAAGGTGATATATTTTTCATTACCACTACACAAGCTGGGCATCACAACAGCCATATTCACTGCTTGCTGTCAGGGGCACACCTGTGGAAGACGATGTGGACTAAGGTGAATGGCACCAGTTTGAGTCAGATCCTGTTCAAATCCTGATTCAGGCCAGGTGCAATTGTCTCACACCTGTAATCCAAGAACTCTTGGAGGCTGAGGCAGGTAGATAGCTTGAGCTCAGGAGTTCAAGACCATCCTGAGCAAGAACGAGACCACTATCTCTAAAAAGAATAGAAAAACTAGCCAGGCATGGTGGCGGGTGCCTGTAGTCCAGCTACCCAAGATGCTGAGGAAAGGTGATTACTTGACCTCAAGAGTTTGAGGTTGCTGTGAGCTATGATGCCACGGCACTCTACCAAGGGCAACAGAGTAAGACTGTCTCAAAGAAAAAAACACAACAACCAAAACAAATCCTGACTCAGGTAACTTAAAGCTTGTGTGATGTAGGGACAGTCACTTCATCTTGCTAAATCTTAGTTTTTTCACCTACAAATATAGTTAATGCAAGCTTGAATGTGTAGCACTTAGCCACATGCCAGGCATTCCGCAGCTTCCTTTGACTGCCAGCAGTCACAAACAGTGCCTTCCTATGACTGTGGCTTGGTGCCAAGGGATAAAAGCCAGCAGACAGCAGCTTTACAGCTGGGGGAGACGTGCTGGGGGCAGGGCTAGCAGCAGCACAAGCACTCTGAGGTTCAGGCTTAATGATTGGAAAGTCCCATCCATCCTTGGGATTCTGTGATGCTATAGTGCGAGACCTAGTGGGTGTACTTCACTTACTAAAAGCCCAGATGAAAGGCTGTCTCAGACAAATGGGAGGCTGGAAAGCTGAAGAGTAGTGTGACCTTGGATGATTTAGCCCCTGGGGTTTTTTTGGCTCTTCTTGGTATTAGGTTTGCTGGCTTTGCATCAAGTGGAAGGAGGCAGTGCCAGGGACTTGAATTAAACCTGCCAAACAGAGGGTGAGGGGAATGCAGACGGCTGCGGGGAGGCAGCCTGTGTGGGAAACTCTGAAAGTCCAGAGCACCATCTGGACTTGGCAGGGAAGACAGCCCTGACATGGATAGAACTAACCAATAAGGCAGCTCAAATTCTGCTGCCCAGAGCCTGTCCCGAGGGGGACTCCCAGAAGGAGTCTCCTGGGAAGGGAGAGCTTTGGCCCTTAATCACTCTACAGAGCTAATATAGGTCTCTGTGGAGGTAAAACTAATCAGGTGCCTGGTTTGTTTTGTCCTAACTTGAACTCCAGTGGTGTGCAAGAGCTGGCATGTACCAGCCCAAGAAGGGACTGTTAAATTTGCAGGAATGTTATGAATTGGATGTTAACAGCCATTGTGACCATTATACAGGATGTCCCAAAGTCACCATACATAGGCAAAAAGGGGAAATTGTAGCTAAATGTACCTTAATAAAACATTCATTAAAAATTTTTACAAAATATTTACGAAATATTCTCTATGTGCGAGCCACCTCTTTCTATACATACACCAAGTCTTCTCTCCCACTGATGGCAAACATGTTCCAAGTTATCTGTAGTTATACCAGTTTGTTAATTTTTCCCATGTGTGGAGACCTTTGGGACACTCAGTAGATTAAATTATATAAATTCATAATTTAAGTTTATTAAAAACAGTTTTAAAATACTCAAAACTCATCATTTGCTAATTATTCTTACTATTATCTATGGGTTTTTTTGTTTGTTTTTGAGACAGAGTCTCACTTTGTCACCCTTGGTAGAGTGCCATGGCATCATAGTTCACAGCAACCTCACATACTTGGGCGTAAGTGATGCCCTTTGCCTCAGCCTTCCAAGTAGCTAGAACTAGAGGCATCTACCACATCTGGCTATTGTTAGAGTTGGGGTCATACTCTATCTCAGGCTGGTCTCGAACTCCTGAGCTCAGGCAATCCACCCACCTTGGCCTCCCAGAGTGTGAGGATTATAGGTATATGCCACTGTGCCCAGCATATTATTTATGTTCTTGAAGTTCCTGACATCTATTGTATTTATATGGTGAAAATACTACTTAATGGTGCACTAGTGTGATCTCTTTCCAAATCCGCCACTCCACTAACATTACATTGGTAGCTTGGAACCAGCCATTGTGGAGTATTTATACCACAGAGTTGGGCAAACACTACATATCAAGTCCTCCCCACCCCTGGAGCTGGTTATTAAACATTTATCAGCACACTACTGCCACAGGGGGATAGAGAAAAGAAATGGATACCTACAAGCATTGAAACATCTTTGTTCCAGACAGGGAGCCTTTGGGATACATTTCTCAGAAGCAAGTGTCCGAGTATAGTGTGCACAGCTGATGTGAAGTAAAAGAAAAACGCTCAAAAACACTGCTTCTCTGCTTGTTTTATCTTGCTTTTGTGTTTTTCATGAGTGAGAAATCTTTGCTCCTAAACTGATGGTGTGATTTGTAAGGTTCAGTCTCACCTGTGGCCAAGTAGTTCAGCTAAGTTTCCCTCCAGGAGAGTGAACTATAGTTTTTCCTGCCTGACTGGCAAAATGAAAATGTGCTGAAAAGAATATATCTTAACTAGGCACCAAAATAGCTCCTTTCCGAGTGGCTTATATGGCAATAACAATGTTAGCTTCTCCGACAGAGAGGAAAACATTTAAAAATGATTGTTTTGCTTTTTTTGCTTTTTATTAAAATTATTACTGTGGAACAGAATACTTTTGTTTGCCTTTGTCCCCCAAACCCTGTGCCTTTTGGTTGTTCTTTTAAAGTAAGAGTCACATGCTGAATCTACATTTTATTATTTTTATATCATAAAATGAGGAAAAGGCTTCATAGAAACTTTACCCTATTTACTTGCACCCCAGCTGCATTTTGAAAAACCATAATTTTCCTTTCAAACGCAGAGTGCTGTCTGAATTGTAATATTGCCAACTCTCAACTGTCAAGATGATGGAGGAAAATACTAATGCAGATGGCATGAGCTTGTCACGGGCCTGCTCGGTGTGCTCTCCTGGGCTAGGGTGAACAGACATCCCGATTTTGGCGGGACAGTCCCGCTTGTCAATAATTTGTCCCGCGTCCCGCAGCGTTTTAAAAAAGTCCCGATTTTTGGAAAGAATGCACTAACGGGCTGGAGAACAAGAAGGGAATATATAGTTTTCGGCCACCATATGGCTATTTCGCCAGAATATGAGTTTTATATTATTTTCGTTAATTTTATAATGTAAAAATGTAATAAATAATTGCTGAGAAGTGATTATCGAGAACTGCTTATCAAAGTTTGCCTTGTTGTCAGGCCCTGCCCTGTGCCGTCCCCTGCCCTGCGCGGTCCCCTGCTCCGCCCCCCGGCCATGTTGTCCCGCCTTACAGATGTTAGAATCTGGTCACCCTATCCTGGGCTGACATATGAATTAGGATTCAAATAGCAAGTGAGAACTGAAAGCTGTTATAAATGGCTGTGTGGTGCAGTCAAGGGTCCTAGGGGATTCAAAGAATCTGTGTAGCCACCCCAAGAACTCTGGAGGCCAGACAAGCCCCACAGGACTTGTGTTTGACTGACATTTCAAGAGGCTTCCTGGGAGAAACAGTAGCAAGACCTTGGGGAACTAACTTATGGTCAGCACAAGGCCCAATGCCCTTGAACCAAGGCTGTTCCCCAGTTTTAGGGATCCAGGAGCCCAACCTGATGTGAGCCACAGGGGTAATGACTGATTGATGCACCCAAGGATGATTTGGGCTATGATGCTACACTGTACTGTTCATATTGTCCTTCAACCTGAACACTAGGAATGTGACCTATTATTTCTTTTCTTTTTTCATCTGAAAATCTTTAAACTACACAGAGGTAGAGAGAACAGTTTGGTAAACTCCCCAGCAAAAGGACATTGCTTTATGCCTTTATCATATACAACAAAATTAGCAATAATCCCTTGATATCATCTGTAATAATTAAAATTTGAAATTCCATATTCAAATTTCCTCAGCTGTCTCAAAAAGAACTGCATTTGGCTCCATTGCAGACCAGCATACTTGGTGGGGCAGGAAGTACTTTGAAGAGGGGGACCATCCTGTCAGTGGCTCTGGCGAAAACCATGCCGAAGGGACACCAGTGGAGAGTTCTCTGGCAGGCTACAGACACTTCCCCAAGGTGTTGGATCTTGGGATTTGGTCTTCTCAAAGAATAAACCTATGAAATGTCCCCTTCTACATCCTGGGGTCCCATAGTCTTCCTCTGGGGCTCTCCCAGCTTCATGCTGCTGGCTTCCCCCTGCTTTTCCTTCAGCTGTTTCATTCACTGCAGGGATTTCCTGACTCAAGGAAGAGGCTTCTCTCAAGGATTACTGCTTTTCCACCAGCCTAAGGTCTACTATGCTGTCAGTGAATCACAGCTCTCAAAGGGCCTTCACATCTTTTTTTTTTTTTCCTTTTTTAAAGAAACAAAGGTCTTGGCCAGGTGGGGTGGCTCATACCTATAATCCTAGCACTCTGGGAAGCTGAGGTGGAAGGAGTTTGAGACCAGACTGAGCAAGAGCGAGACCCTATCTCTACTAAAAATAGAAAAAGGCAGCTGGGCATTATGGCAGACACCTGTAGTCCCAGCTACTTGGGAGGCTGATACAGGAGGATTACTAGAGCCCAAGAGTTTGAGGTGCTGTGAGCTAGGCTGATGCCACGGCACTCTAGCTTGGGCTACAGAGCGAGACTTTGTCTCAAAAAAAAAAAAAAAATAAGAGAGACAAGGTCTTGCTCCATCATCCAGTCACCCAGGCTAGAGTGCAGTGGCACAATCACAGTTCGAACTCCTGGCCTCAAATGGTCTTCTCTCCTTAGCTTCCCAAAGTACAGGGATTACAGGTGTGAGCCACTGTGCCAGCATCTTCTCTCATTAGAAAATTTTGGCTGAAATTCTCATAAGTCAGAAAACATTTGAGTAGCAGCCCTTTTGTCACAGCTAAAGGCCCTCTTCTGCCTAAGGAGATGTGGCCACTGAATGTACTGCCTGCTCAGGCATTTTCATTTGCTATACTGGACATTACTAAGACAACTGGTGAAATCTGATACTGTCTGTACTGTATTGTCTGACAGCATCATATCAATGTTAATTTCCTAATTTTGGTGATTATATTGACAAGAATACTGAACAAAGTGTCTTTGGTTTTAGAAAATATGTATTAGATATGGAGGAATAAAGAGGCATCATGTCTATAACTTGCTTACAAATAGTTCAGAGAAAAATGGGTATTTATAGAGAGAAAATAAGAAAGCAAATGGGGTAAAATGTTAACGTTTGGGGAATCTGAGTGAAAGGCATTATGGGAATTCTTTGTATGAGTAGTCTGTGTAAGGCAGAAATTTTGTAAGCCTCCTTTGCTGCTTCTCCATTAAATGTTCAGTCTTCTTGGGCATTTCCTTAGGCTGTCTTCTCTTCTTGATCTATGTTTCATCCCTATGTAATGGCCATTTCCATGGTATCAATTACCATCTACGTTATACCCTCAAAGTTATGTCTGAACTCAGGTTTCACCTCTTAATGTCAGATTGCACATCCAGTGGCCTACCTTTGCACTCTCTCCAAATCTCTCAGTATGCATCTCAAGCTCACCATGTTCCACACTGAATTCACACTCTTGTCTCTCCCCTACAAGCCTGCTGCTTCCAGGGCCTCCTCAGCTGAGTGCACAATGCCAACCACTTGCTGAAACCAGAAAAATAAAATACATAAAACAAAATTCTAGGAGTCATTTTTGGCTGCTCCTCAATCCCTACATCTAATTTCATTTCTTATGGTAAAACTTGAGTTTTGAAATATGAGTCATCATTTTTTATTGAAAAAACAAATTTTATTTTTGCCATGTGATGTTTTAGGAGATCTAAAACCCTGACAAAGGTTTGCAAGCAAGGGACAATGCTCGTAATATATAATCCTGGCTTTCTGTCTTCGTCCCAATGGTAACCTTGTTCATATGCTTTTAAACCCTGCTGCTGCTTATTTAAATATTTATTAGCTACTGAAACTGTATGGTTGTGTATGAATGTACATGGAGGGAATAAAATATTTATCTCCGTCACATTGCCACCTGTCTTCATGAATATTAGGAAAGACATTTTTTTTTCTGTTAAATAAAATGATGGCATGGTTCTGTTATCCAAATAATGCTTCACTATCTTTTCAGAAGCATTTTCTTTGCCAAATGTTTGTTTTGTATGACCTGTTGTGCTTGGGAGATGTTATATTTCACAGAATCATTTTGAATAGAAAGACATCCCTTTTGCACAATGTGTATCTGTAGTGAGATGTGTGAGATCTGCTGGTGGTAGAGAAGTTTCATTCTAATCTTGGTCATCTGAGAACCTATGGAGAACACAGGACTACATATAGTGCGCAGTGATAAACTGTTAATATAGTAAGAATGTGAAACAACTACTCAAAATGAATTTTGAGGGTTTTTTTTGAGACAGAGTTCCACTTTGTTGCCCTCAGTGGAGTGCTGTGCCATCACAGCTCACAGCAACCTCAAACTCTCAGGCTTAAGCGATTATCTTGTCTCAGCCTCCAAAGTAGCTAGGACTACAGGCACCCGCCACAACATCTGGCTATTTTTAGAGATGCTCTGGCTCAGGCTGGTGTTGAACCTGTGAGCTCGGGTAATCCACCCCCTGTCGTCCTCCCAGAGTGCTAGGATTACAGGCATGAGCCACTAAGCTCAGCCAGTTCTTTTTTTAAAATAGAGGTTCAGGGAGGAAGGAGGAGAACTGGTGTGCTCCCACTCAATGGGCACAATGTGGGAGTATATGGACGGGACACAACTACGACAGGGACTATATCTAACAAATGCAAATAATGTAACCTAATTCTTTGTGGCCTCAAATTAACCTGAAATTAAAAAAAAATAGAGATTCATAGACAATATGATATAATTTGTAACAGCACATATATACTTGCTAGTAGAAAAATTTAATCAGGTCATTCAGGAATCATCCTTCAGCTCCACTCCTTCAAGTCTTCTGAAGATGAAGAACTCAAGTTCTTCCCATCTGGTGGGAAGATAAAGACATTCTGTGGGAGGCCCACAGCATCACCAGAACTCCTGGATCCCTTCAACTTCCTTATACCCTTTGGGGTCAAGCAAACCACAATTTGCAGAGCTCTTTAGAATTGAGATTATTTCTGCATTAGAATGCCATATGTGAAAATGTAGTACACTTTCCATGAAGAGTCAAAAAATGAGGGCAAAAGGTCCCATTTTCAGATTAACGAAAGAAAAGAAAATCTGATAATTTACCATTATTAGTCCCTCCTGGTAGGAAATACTAAAAGATTTATTAGAAATTTGAGCCCAGATGGAAGATGTGAAAAGTAAGAAAGAATATAATGAGTTTATCATAAGAATTATGACCTATGAGTTTAAGATAGACTGGAAATAAATAATAGTAATGATATACTATATGTAAGTTTGGGAGAAGTAAATGTAGTTAAAAGGTTCTAAAGAGCTTGTATGGCCCAGGATGAGGGTTTCCTTAATAACTTTAAATTTTGACAAGTTAGGAAGGAGTGCTTGAATTTCTGGGGCAATCATTAGCAGAACAGAAATGAGGAATATAACCTTACAAACTAACAAAGGGTAGGGGAAATGGAAGAAGAAAAAATGTGTAATCCAAAAGAAAGAAAGGGAAAAACAGAACATGCAGAATAAATGGAAGTCACAAAATAAGATCATAGATGAAACCAAAAAATTTTTAAACCAAATAATTTATATGTAAGCAAAATGTAAATGAACTAAATGATTCTTTAAGAATTAAAGATAGAAAGATATTTAATTACAGTAGAACCTCTTTAAGTTGACCACCCAAGGAACTGTAACGAACTGGTCAACATAAGGAATTAGGCCTACTATACCTGTATGTACATGTGGTGCATGTCCAGCCTATGAAAACTAGCTCAACTTAAGGGAGGTAGTCAAACATGAAGGGTCTAATGTATATTATTTTTATAAGAGATGCCTCTAAAACATAAGAATACAGATTGTTTGAAAATACAAGGTTGCAAGAAGAAATATCAGGATTTACAGCGAGCAAAGTCAGGAAAACAGAAACCTCTCTAGGGAGTCTAAATAAAGAGATTTATTTAATATAGGGAACTAAAGGCTGACACAATCTTTGAAACAGCTAGATGATAAAGATCAGGGAGCAAAGGTCAGCAAGCTGCTTTCACAGGAAATCTACTTTCAAGGAAGATTAATGGTTGCTTCTTATGCAGCTTCCAAATCTGGTGCAGTTGGCCCTCATTGGCAGAATTTTATTAAGAATCATAAAAAGAGGCTCGGGGCGCCTGTGGCTCAAGTGGCTAAGGCACCAGCCACATATACCTAAGGTGGCAGGTTCGAATATAGCCTGGGCCTGCCAAAAAACAACAATGATGGCTACAACCAAAAAAATAAAATAAAATAGCTGGGCGTTGTGGCAGGTGCCTGTGGTCCTAGCTACTTGGGAGGCTGAGGCAGGAGACTCACTTGAGCCCAGGAATTGGAGGTTGCTGTGAGCTGTGATGCCACGGCACTCTACCCAGGGGCAGAGCCTGAGGCTCTGTCTCAAAAAAAAAAAAAATCATAAAAAGAGAGGGATACTGGGAACTATAGTTTTAATGTTCCCCTTTGAAGCAGAGATAAACGATGAAGGGAATGGTGATAATGTTAGCTGATAACAAGAAGCCAGCTCCACACAATTATAAGAGGGACTATATCTAACAAATGCAATCAGTGTAACCTAATTTACCCACAATGAATCCCAAACAACAACAACAAAAAAAAAAGAAAAGAAAAGAAAAGAAAGAAAGAAAAAAGTTACAGCCCCAAAGGAAATGGGTGTAGCTATATTAATACTAAAACACAACAGACGAGTATCCAATGTACCCAGTCCTATTTTGAAACTAATTCATAGCTTTTATAGGAATGTCATAACCTAATTATAGCCTTAGAATATGGGAAGGGGGTGGGAGGGCGAGGTAAAGGGGATGGATGGGGGGAGGGAGGGAGATTGATGGGGTTACCTCTATGGTTTATCTTACAAGGGTACAAGTGAATTTTTCTAAAAGCAGAGTATGAACATTTTAACTCATTAACTAAGAAAATGACATGAAGATTATCTTGACCAGTTTGATGAGAGTATTTCAAAATGTACATGAAAATATCACACTTTACCCCATGATTGCATTAACGCACACAGTTATGCTACAAGAAATGAAAAAAAAACACAACAGATGATAAGGTCAAAAGCATTACTAGAAATAAAGAGAATTACTTCATAAAACAATAAAAAATTCTATTCACCAAGAAAATATGATAATATTTAAATGTTTTTTGGCTTGGTGCCCATAACACAGTGGTTACAGTGCCAGCCACATACACCAAAGCTGGTGGGTTTGAACCTGGCCCAGGCCACCTAAACAATGGCAACTGCAACAAAAAATAGCTGGGTGTTGTGGTGGGCACCTGTAGTCCCAGGTACTTGGGAGGCTGAGGCAAGAGAATAACTTAAACCCAAGAGTTTGAGGTTGGTGTGAACTGTGACACCACAACACTCTACCAAGAGCGACATAGTGAGAAAATTTTTTTCATAATGTGAAAATTATTTTAATTTTTACGGGCCTAATAACAAAGCTTCAAAATATAAAAAGTAAAAGTTGATAGAATTATAAGGAGAAATAGATAAATCTACAATGATATTAGATGTATTTTGTATCTCTTTCAGAAATAAATAAAAATACAGCAAATATATGCAAAATTCAAAAATTTTACAAACAAACTTGCCTTAATGGGCACGTATGCACGTTGTTCCCAATAACTTCACTCTTTTCTAGCATACAGAGAACATTGACAATATTGACCATATCCTTGGTTATAAAGAAAATCTTAACCAGTTTCTAAAAATCAAAATTGTACACAGCACAAACTGTGTACAAAAAGTACACAGTTCTTTGACCTCAATGAAATTAAGCTAGAAATCAACAACAAGTAATAAACTCACCTTATTTTAGAAATTAAGAATCATACTTCTAAATGACTCATGAGTTATAAAAAAATTAAGAAATATTTACAAATATAAAATACCATATTTCAAAATACTGTATATGGGATCAGCAAATGTAATATGTAGAGGAAATTTTATAGCCTTCAATACATGTATTGGAAAGGAAGAAAAACTTAAATTAGTATATGTGAAAAAAGCAGAAAATTATAGCGTGCAAGCAAGAAGAAAATCAGTCAAGAGAAACAGTACATTTAAATAATTTAAGCAATAACTTTATTGTAGAAGGATTAATAAACAGGGATTCAGAGTTGAGGACAACAGAGAATGGGGGGGCAAAGAGAAGAGGCCAATTAATATGGTAAAGAATAGAGTTAGTGTTTACTGAAATGGACTTTTAAGGGTGTTTTTAGAATGGGGAAATTGTAATATTTTCTTTTAAATTATCTGCTAATGAATGGTCGATCCACCTCCTTATCCCTCCAATCTTCATTAAGAGTGTTTTTGAAAGAACTGGTTCATATTTGGAGTTGGGGGGTGATGTATCCCTAAAAGGGAAGAAATAGCTACACAATGTAGACTGGAGAGGAAGAATTCAACTGAAGATGAAAACTGGACCAAGAAATGGCTCAAAGACAATTAAGCCCCTGGGATTTCATAGGCATCTTGGGAAACCGTAAGAATGCCTGAAAGTATGGAATGGAGCTTCCAGCTGATTTTACCTGGAGGGGCAAGTTAACCCATCTGACATATTTTAATTATATGAGACTGAGTGAATTAACTTACAACGAGAAATATAAAACTCTCTGACATGTTCTTGACCTCCATATCCTCTCCCTGAGTGCAGATCTATAGACCCAAGAAGCAAAGAGCAGCTTGGCAAGTCTGGAGAAGAACTAATGGAGAGAAAAGGAATATTCCCAATTACCCGAGTCATCAAGAGGGGATAGACTGATCCAGCTATGGACACATCTGGGCTATTTACAACAATAATGAAAGAGGCTTTGGGGAGATCAAGGCCATGGAGCAATTATGTGAGAGCTGAAATTTGAATTCAAGCATGTCTAAGTTCAAAGCCTGTACTTTGTCCTCTGCATCATGGGGGACCTTTCAGAATGCCTCTTCCCTAGACAGTACAGTTGGCTCACATCTGCTTCAAATTATCTGAGATAAGAACAATACCAACCTGGAATGGTGTCAAAGCCAGTCCATACTGAAGCTCCTTGAAAGGCAGGCCCAGGGGCCTTCTCTGGCATATGAAGACCTTATGCATGATTTATATCTACACTTTACTATTTGTTTTCTATATATCTCATGTCCCTTTTGTTCCTCTATTCCTCCTTTACTGCCTTTTTTTGCTTTAGGACAATATTTTCTAGGATGTCATTTTAATCCCTTTGTTGATTTTTAGCTATTTTTTATTTTCTTAGTGATTGCTCTAGGAATTACAATGGACATTTTATCATCTTCTACTTCAGATTAATGCTAACTTAATTCCAGTGCAGAATTTGCAGAATTATGACTAGAGGAACCCGGCTCTAATTTAGCTCTATTCCTTACCCCTTTCTTTGGCAAAGAGTTGTAAAATATACATAATTACTGGGAGACTTCTGGGAACTATGACAAACTATTTGTAGTTTAATTAAAATGACCACATTTGTAATCTGACTACACATTACTCAAAGACATACAAAGTCATGGATAAACCAAGTACAAAGGTCATAATAAGGAACAGTTTTACTGATTTCTATGCCTAAAGTTTCATATCCCTTCGCTTGTCTGTTGTTTAAGAATAAAACACAGCTATGTATACAACCTCAAGGAAGAGAGTGAAAAGTTCAGCAATCCAGAGTACCTTAAACCAATTGTGCAGGGCTGCTGTGTTAGACACTCACTATCCCCTGATGCAGAGCTTATGGGTCACTAAATCATGGGATGATCCTCAGCTGAGATGAAACGTATTAATTCTTGAATGGTGTTTTCCTCAGAGACACCAAGCAGTTGTTCTTTGGCTAGATGCAGGGCTCTTGCAGCATATTCCTTTGCCTGAAACAGAATTGCAGTGGCAAAAGAAAGTTGTCACAGGAAAGCATAACGTTGGGAAGCCCCATCTGTGCTCAATTCCAGAAACATAGGACAAAACTTACTATTTTCTCACACCAGCCACTGAGTCTTGTCAATGAACCTGTGAACACACGTTGGCCCCTATGGCTAGCCACCTGTGTGCTAGATGAGCCAGGGGCATCAGAAAAACCCACGTTATTTGTCAAACTAAGTACACTTTCTTAACAAAGTGAGATGTTGAGGGAGGTTGGCACACTTTTTGTGTATGGGACGTAACCACAAGATGAACTCTACCTAATAAAACTAAATATTTTGACCTGGTTGCTTGTACCCTCACATTAATCTGAAATAAATTTAAAAAAAATACAAAGTGAGATCTTTGTAGGCTCTTTATCAGGGGCCTATGGACCAACCTTGGGAGGTATAGCGATAATAGGTACCAGAAATATATTATCATCCTGGGGCTGTGTTGGGGGCCATGTTGCCCAGAGTTTTTTGACTTGATTAGAGGCTCCCCATCCTTCCTTCCTTCCATCCTATAAATATTTATTGAAAAGCTACTTATTCCAGATCCTTTGACTACAGGCAGACATTCCTATCCTCATGGAACTTATGATACAGTAGGGGAGAAAGCCAATAAATAAGACAAATAAGTAAAATATGATAATATCTTAAACAGTGATAAATGCTAAAAATAAAGCAAGAAAAGGCTCGGCACCTGTAGCTCAGTGAGTAGGGCACCAGCCACATATGCTGCAGCTGGCGGATTCGAGCCTGGCCTGGACCTGCTAAACAACAATGACAACTACAACAACAACAAAAATAGCTGGGCGTTGTGACTGACACCCATAGTCCCAACTACTTGGGAGGCTGAAGCAAGAGAATTGCTTAAGCCCAAGAGTTTGAGGTTACTGTGAGCTGTGATGCTACGACACTCTACCAAGGGTGACGGTCAGCCTCTGTCTCAAAAAAAAAATAAACAAATAAAAAATAAAGCAAGAAAAGGGGATTGGAAGCAGGAGTGGAAGTAGGTTCTGCAGTTTTAGACAGAGACCGGGGAAACTTTCACTGTGAAGACAGCCAAGTAAAGATCTAAAGGAGGTAAGGGGCCTATCTTGATTTATAGATGTGTCCCTCTTGTCTTAGGGAGGCCTTTTGTAGCTCTAATACCCTTCACATATCTTGGTGTAATGACTTCCTTAAGTATACAGGGGGAAAATTGGATCTTGCCCTATAGAAAAGAGACTTTGTCCAACATAAATTTAAAAATTCCAGGCAGGGCATGGCAATTAATGCCTATAGTCCTAGCATTCTGGGAACCTAAGACAGGTGGATTGCTTGAGTTTCAGGAGTTCAAGACCAGCTTAAGCAAGAGGGAGGCCTCGTCTCTCCTAAAAATAGAAAGAACTAGTTGGACATCATGTAGTCCCAGCAGCTACTTGGGACGCTGAGGTAAGATGATTGCTTGAGCCCAAGAGTCTGAGGTTGCTGTGAGCTATGATGATACCATGACACTCTTACCCAGGGTGACAAAGTCTCACTCAAATAAATAAATAAATTTGAAAATTTCACAGGAACATTTCTTTATTCCCTAACCATTCCTACCCCTATTACAGCCAGGGTTGGTGCCCTTCCTTTGTGCTCCCACAGTGCTCTGGGCTTTGCTATCACATTCTCTTATCACCCTCTGACTATGAGCTCCTTCGTGCCCTGATGTGTGGGAGGTGCTCATAAAAGTTTTCTGAAGAAAGGGAGGGACGATGGGAGAGAGGAAAGAAAGTGGAGGGAAAGAATATTAAATTTTCCTATGTCTCCCATACAGAAAGTCCTCCTCCAACCAGCCACCTTTTGCCACGTCTTCTCTTTTTCCCCCTCCTTATTTTATTTTTCTTTATAGCATTTTTCACTTTTTGAAATTATATTACACTTTTATACGTTTACTTCCTCTCTTCCAAAAAACGGCAAGTTCCATGGAGATAGGGAACATATCTGGTTATTTACCACTGTACCCCCTTGTCCCTAAATAGTACCTTGCAAATGGTAGATGCTCAATAATCATTTGAATGGGTGAATTGATCAATTATTATATCAATAAACCTGAAATATGCCACTTAATATCTTAAGATATTCAGCAAATAATTGACCCTCTCAGCATTAGTTTCCTCATCTGAAAAGTGGTGATAATAAAATGCCTACCTCATAAGGTTGGTGTATTAAATATGATAATTACAGAAGGGGTTAAACCAATGATGTTGTGTACAGAAGTACTCAAAAAGTTACCCTTTAAGTCATATTGTGGGGCGGCGCCTGTGGCTCAAAGAAGTAGAGCGCCAGCCCCATATGCTGGAGGTGGTGGGTTCAAACCCAGCCCCAGCCAAAAACTGCAATAAAAATACATAAATAAATAAATCATATTGTAGCAATTCATTTCTGCCTGAATCCCCACAGCAACAAGGAACTCAGTAACTGAGTATATACTGATGTGCTACTTCATTCCTCCAAGGTTTCCCAGCACTGCTCCAGACTCAGTTTGCCTATGTGACCCTGAAAAATTCCCCTTGAGGGAAAAAGATAGTGTAGGCTAGATTCAACAAAGGAGAAATGTTCTGAGTATCTGAACTTTTTTAAAATGAGGGTTTGCTTTGAGGGCAAAAAACACAGCTAAATTCAACTAGATAAATTTCTACTTTCATGTACTGAAAAGGTGAAACCGAATAAAGATCTGAAGGAGGCAAGGGGCTGCTTTTCTAGGGAAACTCGCCTTTGAATAATTCAGCATCAAGTGGTAAAGCATGACCAGGGTTTTCAGAAGAATGATAACTTTTTCAGGGGCTTCCTCAGATGTAGATTCTCGAATGTTCAAGATTGAAGTCAGGATCCGAATGGCTTCTGCTTCTTGGGCTTCGTCTGCATTGGAAGGGAAAGAAAAAATCTTGGTATCCAAGTCTGCCATCATCACGCACTCAGCTGTTAGGGGACCTAGTCTGCTAAAGTGTCCTGGGGTGGAGGGGGGCGGTAGCAGGAGTGGAAACAAGACAAGTCCCAGCGAGTTCTTCAAATGAAGGACTACTGCCAGGCACAAGTGGCTCATGCCTGTAATCCTAGCACTCTGGGAGGCAGAGGCAGGTGGATTGCCTAAGCTCATAGGTTCAAGACCAGCCTAAGCAAGAGCAAGAGGTCCCTGACTCTACTAAAAATAGAAAAACTAGCCAGGAGTTGTGACAGGTGCCTGTAGTCCCAGCTACTCAGGAGGCTGAGGCAAGAGGATTGCTGGAACCCAGGAGTTTGAGATTGCTGTGAGCCATGACACACCAGGGCACTCTACCCAGGGTGACAGAGTAAGACTCTGTCTCAAAAAAAAAAAAAAAAGCACTACTGCCTCTAGGGCAGGAAATCAGAGTTTCAGGCAGTTCTCTGGCTTTGCTTAGCTCATTATCAGAGTAGCCTAAAGACATGCTCACTCCCAAAGGTCCCATAATTGCTAAATTTTCTCTCTTTCAGATTGCTGAACACTAGACCTCTTGAGCTCCCAAAGGCAGGGAATTCATCAAAGCCAGATTTCTTGGGGTCACTTCAGCTTCCACTCTATGACTGAGAGGAGGGACCTGGGGGAGGGAGGGCTTCTTGGAGCTGCAGCAGCTTAATTCTTTTCCCCCATCCAAAGATGGGTAAGCAATAGCCTTTCTGCTTCCCTGTATGAGTCTGTTTACTGCTTCCCCCAGCAGCGTTTGGTCCTACTTTAGATGCCATTTATTGAGCAGTTACTGTGGGCCAGGTAGTTAAAAGCACTTATATTTAAAAGTCTGACGCTTAGGAAAAAAAGACAAAAAGGACTTGTACCATGATGGTGAGGTTGGCTACCTTTGGTTATATGATTTCCAAGTTTTCTGTTGTCACATGAACTACTTTCATTATGAGAGAAAACCCAATAAAGTTATTACTTTTTTAAACCTTAGCCCCAAATCTCTTCTCCAAAAAGTCTTCCTTCTTCAACACCACCCAATTGTCCTTACCTTTTCACTCTGGAACTCATTTTATCACATCATTTATACTCACAGAAATATTCTTTGGTTATCACATGTAGGTTCTATATCACCAACTGCATTCTATGTCTCTTTTGAGTGGAAACCAGCCCCTCTGTCTCTTTTTGTTACCTCAAAGGGTGTGATGCTATATGGTGCTACTCAATACCCAACCCTTTGCTAATCCTGGGAATAGAGATGAATTAGATTTGGCCCTGCCACCGAGCAGCTCACAGTTAGTAAAGGAGGAGGATAAAGTTCCCCCAAGAAACGAAAGATACAACTTAATTCTAGCCCAAGAATATGGGGAGGGGGTGGGGAAGGGGAGGGGAGAAGGGCGGTTGGGTGGTGGGAGGGTGACCGGAAAGATCACCTATATATCTGTCTAACAAGGGTACCAGTGAACTTTTCTAGAACTAGAATATAAATGCTTTGATACAATGACTAAGCAAATGACAT
>CAUYQV010017028.1:0-31573 GCA_963574575.1 Galagoides demidoff | reverse complement strand
TCCCAGCTACTTGGGAGGCGGAGGCAGGAGACTCGCTTGAGCCCAGGAGTTGGAGGTTGCTATGAGCTGTGATGCCATGGCACTCTACCCAGGGGGACAGCTTGAGGCTCTGTCTCAAAAAAAAAAAAAAAAAAAAAAGTTAGACATACCAGGTTGGACAATTAAGCGTGCAAACTCACCCCAGAAAAAGGGCTACATCTGTCATTCCTGAATATCACTAAGGTCACCCTTGAAATACTCCCCTTGGGAAGCTCTGCACTGATGCCAGTGCCGAGTGCACCCTTCAGAGCAATTCTGGAACTCTTTTTCTGGAATGACCATCAGAGCTGATGTCAGATGGCACACAGAACACACAACAATAATGAATGCCACTCAGCAAGGCACGGCCACACGTCACCCCAAACACAGCTGTGAGATACTGATATGCCAGGGATGTGAAACCTCACTGAGTTATTTGCACAGTGCTGCCAACATGCATGGTGGCAAATCTGCAAAGTTAATTGTCAGACCTCATATGACAGAAGCTCTGATGGCCATTCTGGAAAGAGTTCCAGAATTGGAGGTGGCCTCGGTCCTGACCATATTCAGCAATGAGGTAAGTAGGACTTTTTCTAGGACAAGTTTGTGAACTTAATTGTCAGACCTCATATATATATATATTTTTTTCTAAATTCCAGAAAAAAAATGAAAGCTTATTTTATGTAGTTTTAAAAATTATTAATTAAAAGATAAGAGAATGGCAATTCCCTTTATAAAATGTCTTTGTCTCAGAAATGAGTCATGGGAGGATTCCTTTAAATAGCCGGCATCCTGGTAGTTACAACTTGACTTTGTTGACATAAAACAGAGTTGTGCAGTACTTTTCCTGCAAATAGAGGATGGGCCCCTGAAAGTGAGGAGAACATCTCCCCGTCTCCATCCTCTGGCAGGTTGGTGCTCTCCGGAACGCCCAGGTTAGCCGAATGAGGAACTGGTTCTTAGAATTCAGTGGCGTTCTGAAGTGGCAATTTTGCTGGCAGGCATTCCTGGTCTCTAAAGCTCTGAAAACTGCAGTTCTCAGAACGAATTAACAGGAAGCCTCACCCACTAGCAGAGGAAGCTGAGGAAGGAAGGAAAGATGGCAGTACTGGGGGAGGGTCCCCATGTTAAACAATAAGCAAAGGCGTGTGCCTTGGGACCGGTGTAGGTGGTCAGAGGAAGCAGCCCTATTCAGGCCTTCCTCACTGCCACACTGCTGGGGACCCTGGGTTCCTGCCGGCCTGGAGCACTCCCCACTTCCCAGGTCAGCCTAGAAACGTCCTGCCCCGGGGCTGCCTGGCTCCAGAGCACTTCTCCTCCCTGCCCCTCATCACTGCCAGTTCCTCTGCTGCTCCATCAGGGCCATCCTCCGGGGCCTTCACAGTCACGCTCACCTTCTTTTTTTTTTCTTAAACAAGGAAGTAATTGCTGCCTGCTCTCCACGCCAGCTCCCACAAAGCGGTTTCTCCTTCCCTCCTGATGATCACCACATTCCACCTTGTATTAGAGGGATTGTCTGATTTCCGCCCACAACTGAAAGTTTTGTTCACTTACTTTTTTTTTCATTAATTCATCAAGAATTTATTTAAAAACCTGCTTTGTGGAATATGGTGCCAGGCTTGGGAAACTGAAGATAGACAGAGTGGAAGCCCCGCATTCTGGAGCATATGGCCACTGGGGGTATAGGCAGGATCAGAACAGGACGGTCTGAGGGCGCAGACGAGGGACACGTGACCCAGCTTCGGTGTGTACTCTCAGGGGGTGGCCAGGGAACACTGTATCCACAGGACAAGCAGGAGGAAGGCTAAATGGTAGGCGAGGGATGTTCCCAGCAGGGAGAATGGCGTGGCACCGGGCCAGGAGCTGCAAGATCAGCTTATGTTCAGCACACTGCAAATAACTGAGCATGGCTGATCCGTAGAGTCAAGCGAGAGAGTGTGCGACAGAGGGGCTGGGGACGTGAAGCTGGACCGTGAGCAGCGGCCTGGCCACGAGGGGTTTTTTAAACTTTGCTGAGGAATATAAGCAGTTCCATGGTGTCTCAATTATGTCACAGGTCAGAATATGATTACATGGGATCTTAGGCTGAGTGCCCACAGGAAGGCTCACAGATTCTGAGACAAAAGTTCAAGGGCAAATGTTCAGTGGGCCTTGATCTCAAGAACTACGCATGTGGGTTGGATGTAAGTGAGTGAGAAAAAGAGGGAGGCTGGTGCAGGGTGCACTGAAGAGCAAGTAGCCACCATGGCACCTTGGCTCTGACCTTTGGAAAACTGGAGGATGTGCCTGGGGACATCTCACCTGAGGGTGAGGAGTCTAGGGTGCTGTCCACCAGCTCCCCTCACTCGACCCTTGTTTGAGGCCATTCTTAGGGGCACTAACTCCCACCAAGTAGGAAGGGCTGTGGGGAGGCACAACCACCTGCTGCGTCTAGTTATTCAGACAGAACAGTGTGGAAAAACACAGGAGGTTTTGATTCTTTACTCTTGTTAAGAGTCAGGACAGGAAGGAGACGGTGCATTCAAGATGGTGCATTCACCTGATCCACTGAAGAGGGTCAGGTGAAGGTGCCATCTGCAGAGGTGTGGGCAGGGGACACACTGGGAGCTCTGGAGTCTAGATCTAAAGAGGAGGGGACCTGGCCTTCCCTCTGGTGGACCAACACTGAAGCTCCCTCTGCACTGATCTGCAGGCCTGTCAGCTGGGCTGCCCATCTGTGCAACCTGCTCACGAGGGCACCCTGACCCACTTCCGACTCCTCTAAGAAGTCCTCCTCGGGATCACCTCCCAACAAACTCCAGTGAGAGCTGGAGTCAGGGACAGAGGTTGCCAACAGGAGCAGTCTTGGGAGAAAACTGCTGTCCTGCCAAACAATGGCTTCCTTGGCAGGAAGCTGAAGACAGTGACACTGTGTCTCTCTTTTGTCCAGTCCCCAGCAGAAAGCCAGAGGACAAGGAGGCCAGCTACTTGGTGAGTCCAGAGAGAAGCACCTCCACAGAGCAAACAGAACGGTGAGGAGCACAATTGGTGGGGCAAAGAGAGAAGACTGCACACCCTTCCCCCACCGGAGTGTGGCCGTTAGCCTGCCCTCCTCAGACAGGTGTCTACCCAGAAAAGTCATCACTTCATGACAAAGCACAACTTTACCTAACCACACCTTACATTTATGAGCTCTTTAACTGGTACAATCACTTTTCATTGACCTGCATTCCTTTTGCCTCATAACTGGATTAGCCAGACAGAGCAGGTGCCTGCATCACTCTCTGTTGAACCAAGAATCCGAACCTTGACTTTGGATTCAACGTCCAGTGTCCACTTCAGTACACCATGTCTCCCAGAAGACAAGAAGTCTACTCTGAGCCAGGCAATGGGTGTTCATCACCAATTACAGATGGAGAAATCAGGCCCCAGAGGGGATGAGTAACTTGCTCAAGGTTATACAGCCAATTAGGGCAGAGCCAGGCATATAATTTCTGTCTTACTGACTCCAAATTCCATATTCTGCTTCAATAAGGGTTTCTAATGGATTATTGTTAAGAGATCCATTCTAGCTATTTTTAGAAACACAGCAAAACAAAGACAAGTACACTCAGAGGAATCATCTTTGAGTTCTCAGTGACAACGAGGAGAACCTCACGTAATAATGCACCCTTCAGCCTCACTGCCAGCAGTAGAGAGAGCCCGGGTTTTGGAGCCAGACGCCCCCCCCTCCGGCATCACTTATCAAAGATATTGGACAGGCCATTCAATTCTCCTGCCTCAGTTTCCCATCACCAAATTACACTTAATAGTAGTCTTCACTCTTGGGGTTGTAATGAGCATTGTGTGCAGTTAATGGTGCCTACCATGAAGCGGGCACTCCAGTAAAATTGGTATCTTCTGTAAATAAAAATATCTTTAACCCATGGCTTCCCTAGAAGATGTAGGGGTTGACTTTAAGAGGCCAAGAATTCAAGACCCAGAGAGAGATCTACAGGGCCGATGCTTTTCCGTCTGGGTGAAGTGCTCATGTCGCATGTGGATGGGAGAGAAGGAACTCACCAAGCAAGTGGCATTGGGAGGTGAGCAGTTCCTGTCAAGAACATGCTTTGCTCTGTGGTTTCTCTGAGCCATTTTTATCTTTGCCAAATGACCCCCTTGGGAAAATGAGGCAGCTCAATCTATAAAAATAGGCAGGATTTGAGAGAGGAAGTGAGAGGCTCCCTGGAGAGGGCGGAGCAGGCCTGGGAGCTCAGTGTCCAGCCGGCACCTGGCACAAGTGGGCACTCGGCGCACGTGGGCACTCAGTGTAGTCCAACCGGCAGGCTGGCTGCAGTGATTTTTGTTGTGAAAGACCTCCCTCCCTCCCGGAACAGAGGACATCATCTCGATGACAGCTGGTGGCTCTGGAATCTGAGGTTATGTTAACTGACCTTGGCTGAGGTGAGATGGTTACTGTCCTCTCACCTCTTAGTCAAGGATGGGGGGGAGCTCAGGATTCCCTGCTCCGTCTCCCTGGGGAACCTAGGCTGCCAGCAGCCGTCCCCTGCTCCCTGATCAGGGAAGAGCAGAGAGAGAAAGCCTTTCCTCTTCACGGAGTCAGAGCACTCCAGGGACAGAGGTCTCTGCTGTCTTCTCCTCACTCACGCTTTCACTGTCTCACTCACTCCTCACCAGTTACTGTAGTTTCCTAGGACACTGGTGATAACAGACCAGGTGGCTTAAAGTACCTGAAATTTATCCTCTGACAGTTCTGAAGAGGCAAGTCCAAAGGCAAAGTGTTGGCAGGGCTGTGCTCTCGCCATGGGGCTCTAGGGGACATCTTTCTTTGTCTCTTCTTGGCCTCTGGCAGTTGCTGGCGATCTTTGGTGATCCCAGGCCTGCAGCTGCACAAGTTCAGTCTCCACCTCTGTCACGTGCCCTGTGTCCCTCTGCCTTCTGTCTGTGTCTTCACATCGCCTTCCTATAAGGACATCAGTCAGCGGTTTTAGGGCTCCCCCAAATCCAGTAAGACCTCACCTTTGCATCTGCCAATACTCTATTTCCAAATTAGGTCACAGGCGAGGCTCTGTGGACATGAATTTGGTGGCGGAGCGGGGGACATTCTGTTCAACCCAGTGCAGGTGACTTTATGCCAGGCACCCTGCCAGGTGGCCTGGAGATAAAGATGAGTAAGAGCCCCACAATCTCACAGTCTACTGAGGGTACAAACCTGAGCAGATGTTTAGTAAGTGTCGGGTAGTGGCTAAGTGTCTGGCACTGTTTCAAGCAATGCACATTTGAACTCACGTAATTCTCACAGCAAGCCTAAGAGGTAGGTACTATCCCCATTTTACAGAGGAGGAGTTTTTTCTCATTTTACAGATGAGACTGAGTTCCAGGGAGGATGAGTGACCTGCTTGAGGTCACAGAGCTGGTTCACTTAGCTGTACAAGTTGGGTCATGCCTCTGAGGAGGTGGCCTTCCAGTGGGGACTCGGATCAGGAGAAGCCATCCGCTATAGGAAGGCCAGAGGGCAAACAGGGTAAGGACCAGTGTTCCAGGCAGAGGCACATAGAGAATGGAGGCCACAGCCTGTGCCGGATGGAGGGAGTCGGGGGGGAGCGGGGGCAGTGAGGTGAGTTCGGGAAGGGGGCCCCCCCAAGGAGGCTGTGGTGAGGAATTTGGATCTGACACTTAAAACTCCCACATCTTGTAAACAAGGGAGCCCTGTGGTCTGCTTTCTGCTTCTTCTTTTTTAAAAGTAAATCATAACTGTGTACAATTATGGGGTCCGATGTACTGATTTGATATACTGTGTGCAAGGCTTACATCACACTGATTCACATAACCATCATCTCACTCACTTATTTGTTGTGGTAAGACATTTATACTCTACTCTTAGTAGTTTTGAAATGTACCACAGGTCTCCCTGGCCATGAATGGAGAGTGGAGAGCAGCAGGTAGGGGACAGCAGTGGGGTGGCAGGGGAGGGGACCAGGTTGGGCTGGGCTTGGGTGTCCCTCACAGGACTTGCCAATGGATGGGAAGGGGAAAGGGACCCGCTTACGAGGTGGCCCGACAAAGCACCAAGTTTGACGTGTCTGTTCAGAACCCATTGGTCTCTGAAGCCAGGGGACTGAACCCGAGCAAGGAAGACCAGGCTGAGAATCCTCTGCATGGACCCACTTGCCAAACCTGATTGCTTGACAGAAAACTCTGGAAAGCATGTTCAAAAGGATACACATTCCTGGCCTTGCCCCCCACACCTCCCACCCCAGTCTTAATGTTAAGCGTGTCCGGGAATCTGTATTTCCAACAGGCTGGGTATACAGTTAGGCAGTAAAACCTTACTTTTACTAAACAGTTCCTTTTCCTTGTTTGTTTGTTCTTAAATCTTGTAAGAATTCTATGGGATAGGGACGTTTTCCCCTCTGGGTTACAGCAGGGCACACTAAGGCTTAGTAATTCATCCAAAGTCTCAAAGCAAGTCCCGGCATCTGTGGGAAGAGGAGTCAGACCACGTGATCTCAAGCCCTAAACTGATTCCTGGAATCTCCTGAATCTTCAGGCCCCATTTCTTTCTTTCTCTCAAGCCGGATTTTTCTCACTGTCCTCAGGTCACTTCAGAAAAGTGATCTTCAGACTCTTGTCCTCAGCCGAGGTTAGAACGTTGCAGCTGTCTGTCCATCTCCTCTTCCAGTAAATATTTAAATTAGATTTAAATTCTCCCTCTTCAGCCTTTTAAAATAAAAATAAATCTTGCCTTCTGGACTGTGTCTGCACACACAGGGTGAGCGGCAAAGAGTTGATGGTTGCAGTCACGAAGGGAGAGAGGACAGAGGTGACCCCACTGACCTGGGCTGGCCTCCTGCCCCCGGGCTCAGGCCAAGCCACACCTGGCTGCTCTGTTCTCATCCTTGGCCAGTCCAGGCCAGGGCCCCTTTTGCTTCCTGGCTCTCACGTCTCCATTTAGCTGAGGTTCTCTTCAGGTGCGAGGCTCCAGATAGACTTCCAGATACCGGGGTGAATGCCCAACCAAGGTCACTGTCAGGTGCAAGCTTTTTTACATGAGCAACTGCTTCTTTGATTTGGTTTTGTTTTTAAGGAGTTAGACCCTGGGCTCTCAAGAGGCGAGTTCATTAAATACGGAATTGAGGTTCTGAGTTCACTTGCCCATTGAATTCCATTTAGTTTCCAGAAAAATCCCCTCTTTCTGACCTCTTTCCCCCCTTGCCACCTTCTCTTTGCTTATAATTTAGCTGCAGTTTCTCAAGACATGCCAGTGGTAAAGATTCTCGTTCAGAAGTCTTTGCAAAATCAAAAGTGAAAAGGAGTCACTTCCCTACCCTCTTTTCTCCAGCCGTCCCTCCCTGTTCTGCCAGAAACCCTGCCAGCTTGCCAAGAGCCACCCAGGGACAGATTCCGCTCTCATCTGTCGCATCTGTTCACCCACTCCCACTCCCTGCTAATCCCTCCAAGAGCACTGCTCGCCACAAATGGGCAGGAGACAACTGGGATGCCGACCACAGGGCTGATTCATGTGGCTCCGGCCACTCTCATCTGTTCTGCTTCTTTCTGAAATGCAGAGAGGCAGCCACCTTCGCTCTACCCAGCAAAGTAACGCTCAGTAATGACTCTTCGGTTGCAGAGCCAGTTCCAAACTCCCAGTTTGTGGAAGCCAAGCCTTTTGTCATTTATGTGTTTGTGCTCGTCGATTTTATGCCGATGACTTAGTTATGTTTATCTGGGAATGGTTCCGATTCAAGCCATGGGAAAGTCAGGAGGCTTGGGTGGTATTTATGGTTCAGTAATTGCCTTGCTGTGGGGCCCTGGCTCAGGAAATAATCCCCTCTGAGCCTGCATTTCTCCGTTTTGAAAACAGGGAGAAGTCTTCCACGCAACAGCTATTTGTACACTGAAATCTGCTCATAGAAGTATTGGTCTATTTTCTTCTTTGTTTCTCCTTTTTTGTATTGAGTTGTTCTTTAGTACCCCCTAAAGCATCCTTGTACCCAGGGGTTTAGGGAAGTTAGCACCAAACTGTTACAGACCAAACGATTGTATGTGTCTGGCTAAAATTTACACAGTGTAGCCCTGACCCCATATGATGGTATTAAGAGGTGAGGCCATCAGGAGAAAATTAAATCATGAGTCTAGAGGCCTCGTGAATGGGATTATGCCCTTATAAGACGATGAAGAGACCCAAGAGCTTCCTCCTACCACCTTGGATGCAGTGAACAGGAAGCTGTCTGCAAACCATGAAGCGAGAACCAGAGCCATGTTTACCAGTGCCCTGACCATGCACTTCCAGGCTCTAGAACTGCAGGAAATCAATGTCTGTTATCTAAACCATCCCAACTATGGTGCTCTGTGATATCTGCCCAAGCTAAGACACTATCCTGTTATTTTTGGTCCATGTTCACATAATCATCTATAAACATCAATAGACATTTATATAGATACATATGTTTTTTCTGCATGTGCCTTTTTTTCTCCAGTGCCTAATGGAATTGCCCTAAATTCACCTGATTCGGCCCCAGTTTATTCTTTTTAATGGCCATGTATCACTCCATGGTGCAGCTGTAGTATCATTTATTCAACTGTTCCAGTTTTTTGCCACTATTTAAAATACAGTACACATCTGTGTAAAAAAAAAAAAAAGTCCTTTGGTTTCAAAGCTTTACCCTTCTGGGCTATATTTTTGTGTGGGATTTTCAGATCAGAGTTGTATTATATTTTAATTCTAATCGACGTGGCCGGATTGCTGTCTAAAAAGATTGCATTAATTGCATTAATACATGTCTCCAACTACAAATGTAATAAAGTCCCCACATCCCATTTATCAGTAGGGATTCTCAAGGTCTTCCATTTTTCCATCCGATCAGAATAAACTAATGTCTCTTTGTAAAGTCTCCCTAATTGCACATGACTTTGAGCCTCTTTACACAGATGTGTTGGACAGGTGTAATTGCATTTCTATGAATTGCCAGTTCATACCCTTGGCCCAGTGTACTCCTCTCTTGTTTGTTCTGTAAGAATTCTTTGTATATTATGGCTATTCACCCTCTATCTGATCTCTGGTTGACAGTCTTCTGGGCTTCTCAATCTCGTTTATTTACTGACTTAGTGCCCTGCCCCGCTTGGACTCCAGTAACAAAATACTTTAGACTGAGTAATTTAAAAACAGTAATTTATTGCACACAGTTTTGGAGGCTGGCAAGTCCAAGGTCAAAACACCAGCAGATTCAGTGTCTGATGAGGGCCTGTTAATTGGCCCCTTTTGTGTGCTCACAAGGCAGGAAGAGCAAGCAAGCCCCCTCAGGCCTCTTTGATAGGGGCACAAATTCCATTCATGACCTGATCACTTCCTGAAGACCCCCACCTCTTAATACCATCACCTTGGGGATTAGGTTTCAACATAGGAATTTTGGGAGGACATACACATTCAGACCATATCACTCAGTGTCTGCTAGCTTTTCCAAACCAAAGTTTTTTGTTTTTTGTTTTTTATTTTAATCTAGTCAAATTTGTATGCTATCCTTTTATAGCTCCTGAGTTTCCAGTTTTAATTGAAAAGTTCTCACCTACCTTAGAGTGTCCATGTGGTGTTCTGGTATTGTTTAAATTTTTACTTGTAGATGTTTAACTCACCTAAAGCTTAGTCATGTGTTGGGTGAAAGAGGTGTCCATTTTTATTTTCTTCTGGCTAATCAGTCATTCTAGCATCCTTATTAAATATGAATACATAATTCTTCTCTGTTGGATTAAAAGTAATTTTTTCAAAATGGTTTTACTGGGGTAAGATTTGTGTGACATAAAATTCACCCTTTTGTTAAGTAAGTTTTGCTAAGTTTAGTTCTGCAATCCTCCCTCTAATCCCGTTTTAGTCATTTCTTTTACTCCCTCCCCCAACCCCCCAGGTTTCTTGTGCTTGTTTCTCCAGCAAGGTCACCATAGATCGGTTTTCCGTGTCTACCAATTTGCCTTTTCTAGACATGAAAAATCACTTTTGCCCTGCTTGAAACGATACATGTATGGTGAATCTCTTCAAGATTCCCTAGTTTCACTGATTCATTTTTCTATCCTTCAACCCAATAAAAATATGAGCAAAGACTATGAGGAGTTTTCGAAAAGAAGATACAAGTAGCTCTTAGGAAATGCTTTAGTTCTAATACAAAAAAAAAGTACAGATGAAAACTACACTATGACATCATCTTTTAAAAATTTTTTTAAATTATTTCAGATTCATTGACGCTACAAACAATTAGGTTACACTGACTGCATTTGTTAGGTAGGTCTCTCTTATAATTGTGTTCCACCCCCAAGAGGTGTGCCATACACCATGGCCCCCCATCTCCTTCCCTCCTCCCCTCTCCCTGCTTTCTCCTTCCCCTACTCTGCACCTTGTATTAGATCATCTACTACCTTTGTGTTAGAATTAAGTGCATGGGATTCTTGCATCTCCATTCTTGTGATGCTTTACTGAGAAGAATGGATGACACCATCTTTTGTCTCATCACTTGGCAGCAATCCACAAGTTTAGCAACACACTGTCTTGATGAGGCTTTCGGCAAACACATTCCTACGCATTGCTGGTAAGAGCGTAACCCTTGGCATAACCCCTATATAAGGCAATTTGGCCAAATTTCAAATGCACATTCCCAGCAGTTCTACTTTTGGGAAATTATTCTACAGATATATCTGTATTAAGGAAAAAGTATATATTTTCCAATATTGCTTTGAAAAATAAAATTTAGAAAAAAACCTCAATATTTAGCAATAAGAGATTAGTAAAATTATGAGACATTCATACAGTGGAAACTTGAGGCAGTATACAAAAAGGACCGGGAAACACTTTTTATACTACAAATACTTTAGAGACTTATTAAACAGAAGCAAGATTCAGTGTGTACAGTATGCTATACTTTGTGTAAAGAGTATGGATAACACAAGATTCTGTATTCGTATGTGCTTGTATATACAAACATAAAGAAATTCTGGAAAGATATCTATGATGGGAAGTGAGATAGCACTAGGCACCCCCTGTCAAATTGACCTCACTTTCACAGACTGGACATGCCCCATGCACACACATCAGTGGCAGTAAGCCTGGAAGCAGGCTTCGTTGCCAGCTGTATTTATTATTTATCATTCCCCATATAAGCAAATGATTTTAAAAACTATTTGAATGTGAACTTGGAAAATATTTTTGCATAAATACATTTGGGTAAAAAAAATCTTATCTGGCTCAGCGCCTGTGGCTCAAGTGGCTAAGGCACCAGTCACATACACCTAAGGTGGTGGGTTTGAATCCAGCCCAGGCCTGCCAAACAACAATGATGGCTGCAACCAAAAAAATAGCCAGGCGTTGTGGCAGGCACCTGTGGTCCCAGCCACTTGGGAGGCGGAGGCAGGAGACTCGCTTGAGCCCAGGAGTTGGAGGTTGCTGTGAACTGTGATGCCATGACACTCTACCCAGGGGCACAGCTTGAGGCTCTGTCTCAAAAAAAAAAAAAAAATCTTATCTGTCTTATCCAGACTATGCCTTTTTGAGGAAAGTGTGCTGTCTTGTTTTTCTTCTAGAAACATGGAATGTACTAATAAATATCCTTCCCCCCCAAAATGCAAACTCTATAATAGAAATGTTTTCTTTTATTATCTTGGTGATAATCTAAGAAACAATAATACTCCTCTACAACCCTTAAACATAATTCTGTCTCTCTTTTTCAATGTCTTTTTATCCATCCATCTGTCATAATAATGGAAAGCATGCTTATAACTCATTTTTATCTGTTCCAGGCACTGTTCTAGGGGCTTTGCATATGCTAATTCATTTTGTTCTTAAAGCAACCTCATGAGGCAGGTTAATTGCTGTAAAAACCCACTCTAAATTCTCAGCATCTTAACACAATTAAAGTTATTTTTACTCAAGTAATAGTTCAGTGGAGATGTTTGGCAGGCAGCCTTCCACACGGTGATTCAGGCACCCAGCCTCCTTCTCTCTGGTGGCACCATTGTCCCCTGGGCCTCAGAGTCCTCTGAGGCAACGCTCGGTCAGCAGATGGGATAAGACAGAGTGTCTCCGGGAAGATTTTATGGTCCAAGTCTGGAAGTGACACATCATTTCCCCTCACATTCCATTGGAAGAAAATTTAGTCCCTGCAGGGAAGCTGGGCTGGGAAGAACCGTCTGGCTATATGGCCAGGAATGGGATATAATTGGCACTTAGTCCCTGCCAAAGACAGAGTACTAGTATTCTAGCTTATCCGTGACAAGAACAAGGTAAAGAAGGTTACGAAACTTGCCCAAACTTAAAATGATAATAAATGATACAGCCAGGATTCAAACCCAAGCTAAGCCGTCAGTCACCAGAGGATAGGCTGGCTTTCATTATAATGATGTTGAAAGATCGCTGAGGTCAGTTTGAGGTGAAAACTGGCCATCCTCTTAAAGAAAGAAAGCAAGAGCCACTGCCAGCTGCCGCACCCACCACCCACCAAAGGCTCTCACTTTCCTGCTCACTCGGAACCTTCCATTTCCCTGAGTGGGCAGCCAAGGGAGCCAAGAGCTCAGTAAGTCCCGTCCTCCCCAGAGGTGCTTGGGGATCAGGGGGCCAGCCTCGACCATCCTCCAATTACACCTGTGGGTCACCAAAAGCTTGTCCTCTCACCAGGAAGCTGCCTGACAGGTGGGTGGTGATGGGAAGAGGTTGCCTGGTGGTGACATGAGGGCTCGCACAGTTGTCTGTCTTGATACATTTGATTTCTGTCTAGGGCAGTGGTTCTCAACCTTCCTAATGCCGCAATGTATTTTCATTGTTAAAAAGGGGTCGCAACCCACAGGTTGAGAACCATCAGTCTAGGCGCTTTGTTCAAAAAGTCACAAAAGGTTGGTTATTGTTTTAGGCTCTCTCAGGTGGCCAAGGCAGCAGACAGATCCTGAAGACCTTGCTTCTACCCTCTTCTCTGCCACCCACTGGTGATGTGATTTAAATCACTGCATCATGCTCTGTGGGGAAAGGAGTGTAGATGATATCAAGGGATTATATAAGGGCATCTGGTTAAAACTGCAGGTTGCTCTTCACACAAAATGCACATACTCACCTAGTTTTGCAGGAGTTTACAGATTTCCTGAAGGGTATTAGTGAACCACCCATTGAGAACAGGTGGCCTCTAGGCACTTTCTTGCTGTAATGCTCTCACTTTCCAAAAGTGATAAATAAGGAATCCCTTTGACTCTGCTGCCTCCTATGGAAGGGAACCTTCCAGGCACCTCTTGGTTCCTGTGTCAGCCTCACTGCCGGGCCTTAGTGAAGCACAGCCCCTCCCCAGAACCCAGAGCCCCTGGGTGCCTGCGGTCACCTGGAGCCTCAGCCCCCACATCAGCCAGCAGCTCCTGCTCCACAGAGCCTTGGGAAAGGCTGAGTCAGGGCAGAGGCTCTTCTGATTCACAGGTAGCATTTATCTGACAAAGAAGGGGCCTGGCTTGTCTTTGCATCATCTAATCTTGAAAACTCCTTCCCTTTGCTGTCAGCCGGGAGTTTCTGCAGGCAGCAGGCTTGGGCTGCTCCCTGGGGGGAGGAGAGTGCTGGCTGCCAGACGCCTGCAGCTGTCCTGGGCGCAGGAAGTCCACAGCTTGTCAAAGGTAAGAGAACTAAAAATACTGCCCAGAACGGAGCTTCCAAGTTTGAAGGAAGTCCGGATGTTGCTGAGGTCAGGCTGCAGAGGAAAGGAGGTCCAGAGGAAAGGAGGTCCAGAGGGAGCCCTCCTACTTCCTTCTGAATCCTGGGAAATCCCGGCAGGCCTCCAGAGTCTCTCCAGAGCTACTCAGCGCTCAGGCCCTCTGAGCTCAGGCCCCATCTGCCTTTCCAGCCAGTTACCCACGATGCCAGACACTCCAGGCCAGATGTCCTCAAACTACAGCCCGCGGGCCACATGCGGCCCGCCTAGGACGTTTATCCAGCCCGCCGGGTGTTTTTGCCTCCACTGCCTGTGCTGCTTAGCAGTCAACTAGTCCCAGGGCCCGCAGTCCAGCCCTCCAATGACTGGAGGGACAGTGACTTGGCCCCTGTTTAAAAAGTTTGAGGACCCCTGCTCCGGCCCTTCTAGGCACACGCCCGCCTGCTGCTGCTCCCGTCAGAGGCCATCCTTTCCCTTTCCCTCCTTTCTTCAGGCCTGGCTTCAATTCCGTGTCTACTAGAAACTTTGTTGATCATTACTTAATAAATAAACATACTTCTTTTTTGTGGTAGCCATCTGCCAGTTGCTTCTTAAGTCTTATCATATTTGATTTCCTCAACGAGCTTGCAAGGCCAGTATTATCACTATTTTGCAGGTGAGGAAAATGGGTTTGATTAAATTTCCTGAGGTCATGTAGGCAGCTCTTGTCTAACCTACTTCAAAGAGCCCAGGTGATGCTGCTGCCTCACACTCCCACCCGGCATCATGCATCGTCACCCATCCAGCCACCCACCTGTTCAGGCTGCCATCCTTCTCCCTGGCCATCCACTTGTCCCCCTGCCCTGAATACCTATATGAAGCCAAATGACCCTCTCCCTGCTCCAGAGTCCTGTTTGTGGCTGTCAGTGTTGGCAGACCTCCCATGTTCCTAGCATGGGTTTTCTCCTTTCCCAGTGTGGAGGTTCTAAGGGCAGGGGTCAGATGTCCCTCACAAAGCCTCGCCCAGCACTTTGAAGACACTGGATGCTTGCTGATAACCGGCTAAAGACTGAGCACTCACCCTGCTTTTATGGGCAACCTTGTCTGCAGAGAATCAGGAGCCCAGAGGCAATGTCATCAGGTGACCAGGTCTGGAGGAGCCATACAAGAAAGGTCAGCAGATGAAGGGCCTTTTGCCAGAGTCCTGAGACAGTGCCTCCTGAAGCACAAAGAAAACCCTAATTTCAAACTCTCAAACCCCTTTACCAAGGCAGCCTGCTGTCAAACTCCCAGGGTGAGCACAGACCTTTAGCCTTGAGATTGTAATCATAGGAAGGTGGCATTTGGTTTCCTAAGCAACCAGAATTCCTTTTCTTTCCATCCTGACTGCCTCTTTATAGTATTACGGGATCTTTGATGACTAGAATATAAATCCCAAATACTCAGCATCCCAAGCCATAGTCGTAAAAAACTTTTAAAGCCTTGCGTGCTTTGTAGCACAGACAAGGAGGGGATAAAAGTAGCAGCTGCCTGAACTCAGCATCGCTCCTGCTACACACAGGCAGCTGCCAGAACTCAGCTCCACTCCTGCTACTCACAGGACTCAGGTCCACTCCTGCTACTCAGAGGACTCGGGTCCACTCCTGCTACATACAGGACTCAGGTCTACTCCTGCTACTCACAGGATTCAGGTGTACTCTTGCTACTCACAGGACTCAGGTCCACTCCTGCTACACACAGGACTCAGGTCCACTCCTGCTACACACAGGACTCAGGTCCACTCCTGCTACTCACCGGACTCCGGTCCACTCCTGCTACACACAGGACTCAGGTCCACTCCTGCTACACACAGGACTCAGGTATACTCCTGCTACACACAGGACTCAGGTCCACTCCTGCTACACACAGGACTCAGGTCCACTCCTGCTACACACAGGACTCAGGTCCACTCCTGCTACTCACAGGACTCAGGTCCACTCCTGCTACTCACAGGACTCAGGTCCACTCCTGCTACACACAGGACTCAGGTGTACTCCTGCTACTCACAGGACTCAGGTGTACTCCTGCTACTCACAGGACTCAGGTCCACTCCTGCTACACACAGGACTCAGGTCCACTCCTGGTACACACAGGACTCAGGTCCACTCCTGCTACTCACAGTACTCAGGTCCACTCCTGCTTACACACAGGCAGTTGCCTGAACTCAGCTCTGGTCCTGCTACATACAGGACTCAGGTCCACTCCTGCTACTCACAGGACTCAGGTCCACTCCTGCTACTCACAGTACTCAGGTCCACTCCTGCTTACACACGGGCAGTTGCCTGAACTCAGCTCTGGTCCTGCTACATACAGGATTCAGGTCCACTCCTGCTACTCAGAGGACTCAGGTCCACTCCTGCTACACACAGGACTCAGGTGTACTCCTGCTACTCACAGGACTCAGGTCCACTCCTGCTACACACAGGACTCAGGCCCACTCCTGCTGCTCACAGGCAGCTGCCTGAACTCAGCTCTGCTCCTGGTACACACAAGACTCAGGTCCACTCCTGCTTACACACAGGCAGTTGCCTGAACTCAGCTCTGGTCCTGCTACCCACAGGATTCAGGTCCACTCCTGCTTACACACAGGACTCAGGTCCACCCCTGCTTACACACAGGACTCAGAGCCACTCCTGCTTACACACAGGCATGTGGGCAGTCATCTCTGTGGTCCTCTCTGCACATCCACACCCTGTGCACTCGATGCCGTTGTGCCACCGCACCCTTCCCCATCCAGGCTGAGGTCCCCTCTTCACTGCTGATCACACTTGAGCATTATTCTCACTTCACTGGTGTAGTATGGTCATCTGTTTACCCAACACCTTACTCTACCAGGCTGAGAACTTCTTGAGGACAATAACTATATCATAGTCACGATCATTGTCACGCTAGTTAACGTTCTTCAGGGCTAACTGTGACAGACTGTTTTCTGCTCTGTGTATGTCACTGGACTCAGCCCTGTCCAAAGGACTCTGTGCTCTTACAGTTCTCAGGTGCCATTTTATCCTCTGAAATCTCTCGCATCATTCAGCAAGGTCTATCTTACTGTAAAAGCTTTTATTAAAAAAAAAAAAAAAAGGCTGTGTGCAGTGACTCACTCCTGTAATCCTAGCACTCTGGGAGGCCGAGGCAGGTAGATCACTTGAGCTTAGGAGTTTGGGACTGGTCTAAGCAAAAGCGAGACCCCGTCTCTACTAAAAATAAAAAACTATCTGGGAGTTGTGGCAGGCACCTGTAGTCCCAGCTACTCGGGAGGCTGAGGCAAAAGGATCACTTGAGCCCAAGAGTTTGAAGTTTCTGTGAGCTGTAATGCCATGGTACTCTCCTGAGGGCAACAAAGTGAGACTCAGTCTCAAAAATGAATAAATAAATATTTAAAAAAGGAAAAATAGGCTATCTGGGAGAAATCAGGTAACCTTATTTTTTCCTCTTTAGTGAACTGTTATCTCTGAACAATAAGCTTTTTGAACTGGATTGTAAGGATTGCCAACGTTATGTCAAAATAATACCTAGCAAGAGGGTTAGGGAGATAAAAGGCAGGCAGATCTGGACTAGAACCACCTCTAACAGGTGATGTCACCTTGGGCGAGTCTCTCAGCGTGTTAAGCCTCAGCTTTAGGACATGCTATGTGGTTTCTCTGGGTGGTATTGGGAGAACTAGGGGGGAGGTTGGCATGGTGTCTAGCGAGGTGTGTGACATAAAGGGGTTGTTAACAAATTATGGCTATTGTTACATTATTTTCACGGCCAAAGCTGACCCTTTACTATTAGGGAGTAATAGAAGTAATACAACTTCAAGCATTAGTTTCAAATTATCTTAAGGCAGTTTTTAATTCTCCAAAAGTAATTAGCCAATGTTCCCAAGGTGAACTATTTCTCGTCTCATAAATTCAGAAAGTGCCAAGTGTTAGAACGTGAACTTGATACATCCAAGAGATCTAAAGATACTCAAACATGTTGCTGTGGCCTAGAGTTTGGATCTTATGTTTTTAAAGGTTCATGGGACCCATCTTAGATGGGGTGACCACAGAACTGTTCTGGGCCAGAAGTTAACATCATCATACAAAGCCCTGGCTCCTCAGCAGCTGGGGGCCGTAGGGGCTCGCTGTATGGAAGTAAACAGACAGCCCTTGGGAATGTCTGGTGGTTCGTGAAAGAAACTGAAATGATTTGAGAATGCCCATGAGGTTTCTGCTGCGTTTAAGTTGCCATTGGGTGGTTTTCCCAGTCTTCACTAGCCCAGCATTTGCCCGTAGCCTGTAGCAAAGTGAGGATGAGGCGGGCAGAGTCAGGCTCCTGGACTCCTGCCAGGAGCCCTGGGCAGGCACAAGATGACTGTGGGCCTGGGGGATAACAAGACCCAGACAACATCTCTAATCTCATCACCTTCCAGTAGCAAAGACCCAGTCTCCAAGATTCTTTACTGAGGGGAGGACTCCACTGGGACTCTGGGACCCTTTCCGTGAGGCTGCTGGTCCCCACAGCCTTTGCCTCAGCCTGAGCAGAGAAGGGGACAGGTCTGCCAACAGCTCACTGTGACCGATTTCATTTGGGTTGCTTTCTGTGATTGGTGAGGACGAAGGAGTTTTTATCGAGGTGGAAAACTGGAGAAGCAATTTGAAGCTAAAAGCCATGAGTAGCCCCAAATCTCAATCAGATTAGCACCCATGGGCTCCAGGAGGAGGGAGTGTGAGCTCTGCTCTCCCCTGGTTCCCAGGTAAGCAGCTTCCTGGAAGAGGCAGCAGGGGCAGAGACTTGCCCCTCGGGGGAAGGATTTGCAACCTGCATTTCTCTAGATTCAAGACTAAAGAGCATTTCCTCCCAGTTTCTTCACCCCGCCCCCTTCCTCCTTTCTTACATCTCCCCCATCTAGCTATTATTTTGACATTGTATTGCCAATCTTTACACTTCAGTTCAAAAAGCATACCCACTTTATTCCTCAGAGATGACAAGTTCTTTTGGATAAAAGGGGGAAAAAATAGGATGGGCTAGTATTTCTACCAAATAGCTTTCTTTAAAAAAAAAAATCTCCGAATAAGACATTCTAAATTGTTCCGCTCTTCCTGATTGATTTGAAACACTTTTTCAGAAGACCTTCAGTCTGAAACCGAACAGTTCCCCTGATGCATGTCACTAAGCATTTCTCCAAGACAGGGCGAGTCATCGCCACTGCTCAGCATCTAGGATCAGTCAGTCCTCGTGGCTTTAATTAAATCTTCAAGTTAGAAACTAGGTAGTGAGATTCTTTATTTAAAATACCAAGAGAAAACATGAGCAGGCTTTATTTCTCGTTGTAACCATGCCAGTTTTCCATAATCTGACCTTCACTTGACATCAGTGGACCAGAACCTTTCTTCAAAGCAGTGAATATATTTTTATAACTTTGATGCACAAGATGACGACAGAGGATTATCTTCGGTCATTAAAGATGTTGGAACATTCTTTATTACAGATGGAAAAAATAGCCCTGTGGTTAGCGAGGAGCCGTGTCTGAAGCTGCCTTGGGTTGTCTTTTGTTGTCACAAGGTGTGGACGTCAACGGTGAGGTGATAAGTACGTGCGTTCTTCAGGATCAATATTTAAAAGCAGATTAAATGCATGACTCACATTTGCAGCCACTTTGCAGTACATCTGAGAGTCCTGTGTGATCAAAAAATTCAGATGTACTCCCAGACCAGAGAGCTATCGGAATTCTCTTTCCCGAGCAAGCTGTGTTTCTTTCTTACTGACATAGCCTTCGGGGTGCACAGCTTGTTGCTTGTTTCTTCTTCTGTGATCTTTTGTTTGCTTTGTAAGAAAAAAGTCAATGTTTTAAATCCATATATCCTTTTCTTCCAGCATGTGGATGAATGATTTGCCACAAGGAACACTAGCATGGCCACAGAATGCCAATGTCGAAACAAACCCTGTTTGCCAACGTGGCTTTTGGTTTAAGCGCTTTCTCTAAAGCACGGAATGTACAATTTAAGACAAAGATGCAAAACGAATGTAATTCAGAGCCCAACTCCAGTTTTAATGTATGGCTGCTAACAGCTTTCAAGCCCCACATCTGGACAAGCTGATGACAGGGTGCAGGTGCCTCCTTTGGCAACAGTGGGAAGTTCAAACCAGGCGAGGGCTCATTTGCGTGCAGGAGCCCCTGTGCCGGCCCCCCATTCTGACTACAGCAAACCCCTTCCTGGATTTCTTTCCTTTCCTGGGTTTCTCAAGCCATTTTTGAACTTCCCCAGGGTCTTGCTCTGCCCTCTCCAGAAGCCTCATTATACAATGATACAACCCTCCAAACATCTCCATACCCTCTTGGGAAACGTACATGGCATCAGTTTTGTCATCTGACCAGATTTTGGGTGGGGGAGCCCATCCTGCTTCTGCAGGGTGATCATGACAGTGCAGTAGGACCCCATTAAAATATTTTTATATACTATATACATATTGAAAATTATACATATGAGCCAAGAAAGAGCTACAAAGAAATGTACTAAAACATTAACAATGTTGGATAGGGTGTTCTCTTTCCTCTTTGGGTTTCTTTGTATTCTTTAAATTTATGCTATAAGCTCGATTCACAATTGCCAAGACATGGAAGCAACCCAAGCGCCCATCGACCCATGAATGGATTAACAAATTGTGTCATATTATACCAGGGAATACTATTCAGCCAGAGAGAAGATGGAGACTTTATATCTTTTGTATTTACCTTGATCTAATTGAAACACATGCTTCTTAGTAAAGTATCTCAAGAATGGAAAAAAGAAAATCCAATGTACTCAACACTAAAATGAAGTCAATATGTAAACTACACACCCACATGGAAGAAAATGCACAAATTTAGCCCAGCAAGAGGGAGAGGAGAGGAGGCTGAGGAGAAGGGAGAGGAAGCAGGGGCAATTGGCAGGATCTCAGCTAAGGTGCATAATGTGAGGGTGTTCAGACCGTCCTCGGGGTGAAGGGCTCAACTACAACTTGAACTTTACCTTAGAATTAGAAACAATGTAACCTAAACATCTATACCCTCATATTAACTTGTCATAAAACAACTTCTTCTATAAAGGTATTTTTTTAATAAGTAAAAAGCAATGTGGTATGTGATCTACTATAAAAAAGTTCTGCCTTAAAAGAAAATGCTCAAATCATTTGGGTTAGTTTTGTTAAATTTACCTAATCCTGAATTACAAATGCCAAAAAAAGGGGGAAAAAATAAAACCACATACGATTGGTTCTTTCTGTTAAAAAAAAAAAAAAAAGGAAGCATAAGTACATGAAGGTTCACTTTTTAGGAAAGTTTTAATCTAATCTTTGAAACTATTTGGATGAAAGTTGACTTGGGAAAACATTTCTGCAAAAAAAAAAAAAAAAAAACTCCTCAGGACTCAAAGGCTGACCTAAGCTCATTCAAACCTAGAACTATTTAAGAATATTAATTAAAAGTGTATTAACATCAGCACCTTGTATGTGTGTGGCCATTCCCTATCTTGCCGATTTCTACCCTCGTGACTGTAGATCCTGTCCTGTAAATTTCCTTTTAGGCAGATTGGGATAGAAAAGAGACTGACTATTACATGACAAATCCATGAGCTCTCTGTGGAGGAGACTTAAGTTCCCCACCCCAGAGCTGAGGCAGTTGACCTACAAGGTCACATCACTGGGAAGTTGAAGAGCTAATATTCAGAACAAAAATCTGCCTTCAAACCCCGCCCCCCTTTGTGATCCAATTTCCTCTGGAGGACCCCAATTCAACCTGAATGAAAGGGATTGAAAAATAACAATTTCACTGGAGCAGTGGTTCTCAAACTTGAGCTTGCACCAGAGTCACTGGAGAGCTTGCTAAGACACAGATTGCTGTATCCACGACCAGAGATTCTGACTCAGTCAGGGACATGACTGGGAATTATTTCTCACAGGTTCTTAGGTGACGTGGATGCTGCCGCTCAGGGACCACACTGAGAACCAGCCAGTGACAGCAAGGACCTGCACTCCAGGAGCTTTCCAGGCGCAGGGTTTAAGGTCCCCATCCTAGAGGCCTTCAGAGTTATTTGATTTACTAAAACATTAACGGTTGTTGTATATGAAGGCTCCTGATTTGTGGGCATTGATGTAACATTAACCGTGATTATTGGGTGCTTCAAGCTGCCGGAGGCCTGTAACTTCACTGAACCTTCCAGTCTTGGTGATCTTCACCCACTGGGCTGCTCCCCGCTGAGTCCGGAGCTCCTTCCAGAGTCATCAGGCCCCTTCCCTGTCCCTCTACTGGTTAATTCCCTACCTCTTAGGTGAGGTCTCAGTAATCTAGTTACTCACTTATGGGCCAGAAAATGTCTTGTCTTTAGTCCTCAAAAGCCTGCATTTATAAACTGAAAACATTTCCACTCAGATCTGGAACTAGAGAAGGATTCCAACTGTTGCCACTGCTACCACTGCTATTCAACATAGTGCTGGAAGTTCTACCCGTTGCAAACAGTCAAGAGAAGGAGATTCAGATGGGGACAGAGCAGGTCAAACTCTCAGTCTCTGCAGATGACATGATCTTATACCTGGAAAACCCCAGGGACTCAACTACAAAGCTCTTAGAAGTGATCAAGGAATACAGCAGCGTCTTGGGATACAAAATCAAGGTCCACAAATCAGTAGCCTTCATACACAACAATAACAGTCAAGCTAAGAATAAAATAAAAAACTCTATACCTTTTTATAGTAGTTCCAAAGACTATGAAATACCTGGGAATATATCTAACAAAGGCCATGACAGATCTCTATAAAGAGAACTATGAAACCCTGAAAAAAGAAATAGTACAAGATGTTAACATATGGAAGAAAGTACCGTGCTCGTGGCTGGGATCAACGTCATTAAAATGTCCATAATGCCCAAAGCAATCTACAGATTTAGTGCAATCCCCATCAAAGCACCAATGTCATGCTTTGAAGAACTTGAAAAAGCAGTACTTCATTTCATAGGGATGCAGAAAAAACCTGGAATAGCGAATATAATTCTTAGAAATAAAAACAAATCTGGAGACATCACATTACCAGGCTTTAGGTTATACTTCAAGTCTAAAGTGATCAAAACAGCACACTACTGGCACAAAAATGGAGACATAGATCTATGGAATAGAATAGAGAATCTAGAGATTAACCCAGCCACATAGAATCATTTGATCTTTGATAAGCCTAATAAAAGCACTCACTGGGGGAAAGAATCCCTATTTAATAAATGGTGCCGGGAAAATTAGTTAGCCACATGTAGAAGACTAAAACTGGACCCATATCTCTCACCCCTGACAAAAATTGATTCTCACTGGATAAAAGATTTAAATTTAAAACACAAAACAATAAAAATTTTAGAAGAGCGTATGGGGAAAACACTTGAAAATATTGGCCTGGGAAAAGATTTTATGAGGAAGACACCCCTGGCACTTGCAGCAACTCCAAAAATAAATAAATGGGATTTGATCAAGCTAAAAAAACTTCTGCAGAGCTCAGGGTACCACAACCAAAGCAAATAGGCTGGCTTTGGAATGGGAAAAGATTTTTTTGCATGTTATTAATCTGACAAAGCCCTGATAACTAGAATCTATAAAAGGAAAAGAGCAAATAATCCGATTTCTATATGGCAAGAGACTTGAACAGAAACTTCTCTGAACAGGACAGATGAATGGCCAAAAAACACATGAAAAAATGCTCATCTTTAATCACCAGAAAATGCAAATCAAAACCACTCTGAGATTTCACCTAACTCCAGTAAGATTAGCCCACATCACAAAGTCCCAAAGCTACAGATACTGGTGTGGATGTGGAGAGAAGGGAACACTTCTACACTGCTGGTGGGACTGCAAACTAATATCTTTATGGAAAGAAGTATGGAGAATCCTCCAGGAACTAAAAGGTGACTGTCCATTTGATCCTGCAGTCTCATTAGCCAGAAGAACAAAAATCATACCACAAAGACATTTGCTCTGGAATGTTTGTTGCAATTCAATTCATAGTTGCCAAGTCATGGAAGCAACCCACATGCACATCAACCCATGAATGGATTAACAAACTGTGGTATACGTATATCATGGAGTACTATTCAGTCATAAGAAAAGATGGAGACATTACGTCTTTTATGTTTACCTGGATGGAATTGAAACACATCCGTCTTAGTAAAGTATCTCAAGAATGGAAAAAAAAATATCCAATGTACTCAATACAAATATTAAATCAATATGTAAACAATTACATGCCTACAAATGATAAAGCACAAATATAGCCTAGCAAGGGAGAGGGGAGAGGAGGGAGAAGAGAGAGAGGGTAGTGGGGGAGGTGCGAGGGTGATTGGCAGGATCTCACCTAATATGCACAATGTGAGGGTGTTCAGAATGCCCCCTGGGTGAAGGGCTCTTCTACAACTTGAACTTTACCTTGGATGTGAGAACGATGTAACCTAAAAATTTGTACCCTCATATTCATTTGAAATAAAAAAGCCTGCATTTATATAGAACTTCCAAGGGAGGTGTTATTAAGCTAGGGAATGTGAAGAGAGAGGGACTTTAGGATCCTTAGACTAGTCGTGAGAGACCAGATACCTGTCCCCAGAGGCTGAGCAGGTTGCACCATTGGTGCTCAACCCCTTACTAGCAGGGACGGTGTTCTTGGGGAAGTTGATGAGTCGCCTCACCTGGGAAATGAAGTTTTCTTCAGCTGTTCTTTGGGTAACGATGAAGATTAATTATCGTCTGACAGTATCAGCAGAGAAGAGAAGCCTGATCAGTCTTTAAGTTAGGTCCCAGAGTTGCTTTCCCTGATTGTTAGAAACTGATTGGAAATTAGGCTCTCAAAGATCGGGGAGAAAAAAAAAAAGTGTTATTTGAGAGGATGAATAGGTTACATTCCTAGGACCAGTTTTATCTGGCATGTGGTAAAATGCCCTCTGTAGTGTTTATAAAAATGTCAGTGAACAAACCCCAAATAAAAAATGTGGGATGGCTGGGCACGGTGCTCACACCTGTAGTCTGAGCACTCTGGGGCAGGTGTATTGATTGAGCTCAGGAGTTCAAGCTCGGCCTGAGTAACACCCCATCTCTACTAAAACATAAAAACTAGCTGGGCATGGTGCGTACACCTGTAGTCCCAGCTACTTAAGAAGCTGAGGCAAGAATTTGAGCCCAAAAGTTTGAGGTTGCTGTGAGTTATGATGCCAGGCATTCTACCCAGGGCAACAGAGACTCCATCTCAAATAAAAACAGACGTGGGATGATCCCAGTTTAGAAACTGAGACTTAAGGAATTACCTTTGTGTCTGCTTCCGCACATGATGTCCTGAGTTCTGTTCTTCCCCTCCCTTCTTGCTCTCTATGTCAAGCCTAGAGAATTAGGCTTGTGAATTAGTTTGCTCTGCTATAGAGGTTAACTTCTAGCCCAGTGGAATTGGGCCAAGTGTTCCACAGCCTCAGACATGGCCAGTTAAGGCTGTCAGGGATTCCTCAGCCTGGGACATCCAGAGGGAAGCCCTTACCTAGATAGACTGTGCTTCACCGTCAAGCATCCCCACTCTGCCGCAGGCCAGAGGGTTAGAGTCAAGACTCTGGGCTGCGCTGAACCCAGCACAGACTTGCATCACATGAGGCAAGACCCACACAACCTGCTGATGATAGTTGCTTGGGTCTTGCCAAGGGGGAAAATATGTGATTTATGAGTGGAGAGAGAACAGAGCGTGTTACCTCCTGCCAAGCTGCAGCTGTCAGCCCAAACCTTGCATGTCATGAATGGAGCTGGGGCGAAAAAACAAATCAAGTTCAGTCACGCTGCGTCTCTTAGGCGCACATCCCTGGGGCCCTTCTTCATCTCCTGGCTGAAGTTCTTCTGTGTTTTAGCCTGAGATTTTGCAGTGTTGACTTAATCCAAAACACAAGTAAGTACCCAGGGGGTGGAGCGAGTGACCCAGTCCTGTTGGGAGGCCTGGATAGAGGAACCCTGGGAAACGTCAGAAGTCCAGGGAGGGAAAAGATAGAGAGAGGATAAAGACACAGGCATCTGGAAAAAAAAGGTGTGTTTGCAAGAGCTCTTGCCTTGAGTCTGCAAGCCACAGCCGATGCTGGCTGGCCCACTCCCGTGGGTCTGCCCAGCTCAGCACTGGGTGTGAAGTAACCTGCAGGGCCATGTGAGAGCCTGGAGCTTCCCCCCTCTCCTCCTACAGTGCCTTATTTGGAGTTGCAGGTCGAGACTGTGCCTTAATTACTGTATTGTTGAAGGAGTCTCCAGGTAGCTTCCTTGTGCTTCAGAAACTCCTTGGACCAGCAGACTCTCACGCCCCACCCTGAGTCTACTGACTCAGCGTCTACAGAGTGTGATGTGCCCTCGTAATTTCGAGGAACATGAGGGACTAAGCTCTGATCCCCCAAGTTGGCTGTACTCTGGAATCAGCTAGGAAGTTTTAAAATAGGCTGATGCCTGGGCTCCATCCCTAGAGATTCTGGTCTGATTCAGTTGGCCAGTGTTGTAGCCTGGGTATCAGGATTTTTAAGTGATTCTAAGGGTTTCTGATATGTTGTAAAGTTTGTGAACCACGGCCCAAAGTACCTTCAGGTTTTTCTCTTAGATCAGTGTTTCAAGTTCCAGTGAGCACGAGACTCACCTGTAAAAATTCAGAATCTTAATCCCTGTGGCTGAGATCCTGCAGTTCTAATGCACTTGTGAGTGATGCCAGTCCACTGGCCGGAGAACCAGACTATGAGGCACAGGCCTGTAAAGTACGCGAGAATGATCATTCAGTGAAAAACCCAAGAAAATAAACACAGGAAAAATTTAGTTGGGCAATGCCTGGACCACACCAGGAGAAAGACCTCAGGTTTCAGAGTTGAGCAGACTTAGGTACGATTTCTCCCCCTACCAGCTGTGAACCCTTGAACAAATTACATGATCTTGCTGATTATACATTTTCTTGATTTTAAAACAGAAGAAAGCGTAAGAGAGCTATGTATTTTTTTTTTTTTTTGAGACAGAGTCTCACTATGTCACCCTCTGTAGGGTGCTATGGCATCACAGCTCACAGCAACCTCAAACTCTTGGGCTTAATCAATTCTCTTGCCTCAGCCTCCCAAGTAGCTGGGACTACAGGTGCCTGCCACAATGCCCAGCTTTTTTTGTTGTTGCAGTTGTCATTGGTGTATTAGCTGGGCCAGGCTGGGTTCGAACCCTCCAGCCTCGGTGTATGTGGCTGACGCCCTACCTACTGAGCTCCGGGCACTGCCTAAGAGAGCTATGTAAAGGCAGGCATAAGGTGACCTGCACCATGGTTTCTTGCAGAAGAACACGGAAAGAAACAGAACAAACTCTAACAACCATAATTCAAGAAAACGTTCTTGAAACTAAAAAGATGTGAAATTGCATATTAAAAGCACCCATGAACCTCACAATATGAACACAAAACAACCAACATCAAGGCATATTTTAGTTTGTTATTTGGCTTAAAGTAGAAGAAAGAAAAGTCCTTAGGAAATCTTGGCAAAAACAGCCAGTGATGTGTAAGGGAAAGAAAAATAAATTATCATATAATTTTAAGCCAGAAGAAATTAGGATTATATATTGAAGGTAATCAAGGAAAGAAAATGTGAGCCAAGCTTTTTTTAAAAAAATGGGGGTCTCACTTTTGCCCAGGCAGGAGTGCAGTGGTTATTTATACTCACGATGACAGTGCATTACAACCTCAGATGCCTGGGCTTAAGCAATCCTTCTGTCTTAGCCTCCAGAGTGGCCGAGGTCTACAGGTGCACACCACCAGGCCTGGCTAAGAACCAAAGATTCTTTAGCTAAACTTACCTTCAAATACAAAGTATATATAAATTATTATCAACATGAAGTCTTTCGAGATGATTGTTTCTCCCATGAGCCCTTCTTAAGGAATCTACTAGAAAAGAAGCTTCAGACAACCCAAATGAGCAAACAAGCCATTGCCACAAGTACTGATGGTGATTATTCAGTTCAGTTACTCACAGAACTAAGACTAAAGGATAAAACTGATGAGGGTATCTTGTGTTCTGACACTTTAGATCTGGTGCAACTACAAACAATGGTGTGAGAATGGGGAGAACATAGGACAAAGACATTTAAAAACTTGTTGTGGGGGCGGTGCCTGCAGCTCAAAGGAGTAGGGCGCCAGCCCCATATGCCGGAGGTGGCGGGTTCAAACCCAGCCCCAGCCAAAAAATAAAAAACTTGTTTGGGGTGATAATTTTATTGTGCTGAGAGTATTATATGTGAATTATTGGATAAAGGAAATGAATTATTATAGATATTTTATTCTATCACCTCTTGTATCCTTGATAGCCACAATTATCAGTGTGAAGAAATATATTATCATATAATTTTAAGCCAGAAGAAAGTATATGTTATACGTAGGATAGCTTAAGTAAAAGTACTAAGTAAAAACATCAAGTCTGTCTTTGAGATGGAAATTACCTCTGAACACCTGAAAGGGCCTGGTAATAATGATCAACCTAGCCGTCGGGAGTAACTATCAACCAGACTGGGGCCTTGAAATACTGTTTTCCATGAAAAGATACCAGTTTCTCAGAGAACTGGGTGATTTTGGACTTTCAGTAGAAAATGTACAAGCTGAACTTGGAACATCTTGTCCTACCTGACAGCAAGCAAGATTTCAATGACTGCTGGAGTTCTTTTGACATGACTCAAGTTGTCTCTGTGAAGGGGTTGTCACCAACCAAAGATGGGGCAAGTTGAGCTTCAATGAGGATAAAAACTGCATCAGACTGAACTCCCAATGATTTTAAAATTGACCACTTTTGAAGAATGATAAAGAATCAACTCATTGCCTTAATAAATAAAGGGAAAGAAACAAGGATATCCTGGCTTTCCTGAATGTACTTGTGTGTTTTGTGCTGCTACAACTGAATATTGGCAACTGGGTAACTTACAAAGAACAGAAATTTTTTGGCTCACAGTTTTGGAGGCTGGGAAGTCCAATATCAAGGTGCTGGTATCTGGAGAGTGCCTCTGCCAGCATCATCCCATGGAAGAAGGGGAGAGACAGCCCATTGCTGAGATAACCCTCTCATTAAGGCATTAAGCCCACCCATGAGGGTGGAGCCCTCACAGCTTAATCACATCATAGAGGCTTCACATCCTAGTACTGTTACACTGGCAATTAAATTTCAACACGAGTTTTGGAGGGGATAAGAATTCAAACCATAGCAGTTCTCTATCAAATTAGTCAAGTGCAATTTATCAATATGCCATATTAACCCACTAAAAAAACCTATGTAATTATCTCAATTGATACATGAAAGGTTTTTTTTTTTTTTAACAAAATTCAACATCAATTTATGATTTAAAAAATAAAAAACTCTTAGCGAACTTGGAATAGAAGGGAACTTTCTCAACCAGACAAAAACAATCTATGAAAAAACTGTTCCAGATTTTCTTCTGGAGCCATTTTTCTTTATTTGAAGGACGTCCTTTGCGCTTCTTGTCTTTTCTTTACTCTCCTCCCTTCCTCTTTCTTTTCTTTCTCCCTCCCCTCCCCTTCCTTTCTCTCCTTTCTTTTAGCATAGATTCAAGTCATTCAATCCTTTACTATTTTTTTTGAAGCAGTCTTCTGATAATGATTTCTTTCAGTTGTTTTATGTGTGAAAGACATTCTTTATTTCATGTTCATTTTAAAAAGATCTTTTTGCTGGGCAAAGAATTCTAGGTTGCCAGCATTTTTCTTCCAGTGTTTGAAAGCTATTGCTCCATTGTCTTATAGCAATATGCTGTCAGCCTCAGCCTTGCTCCTCTCTGCAGAATAGCTCCTGGGTTGCTCTTAAGGTTTTCTCTCTATCACCAGTTTTAATTTTTTTAATTTCAAAATAGTAAGGGGTACAAATGTTTTTGTTACATGCATAGCTTTTGTAATGTTTAAGTCAGGCTATGACTGACTATGGGTGATGAGCATGCCCACCAACTTAAATAGTGTTCATTGTACCTGTTAGGTAGGTTTTAATTCCCTACTTCTTTATTTCTTAACTTTTTCTTTTAACTTTTTCTTCTTAATTTCCAAGGACTTTTACTTCCCTCTGTGCCCAGGTGTGCTCATTGTTTAGTTCCAAATTGTTAGAGAGTATTCTTCCATTCCTGAGACACTTGACTTACTCCCTGGTCTTCTAGCAATACGGTCTCCATCTGAATTGCTGTAAGAAAAAAAACCAAACACACAAAAGAAATAAAAATCAAATTGTCATTAAAAACATTAATTCATTCCTTTTTATGGCTGAGTAGTATCCCATGGTATATATATATATATACCACATTTTGCTAATTCATTCATGAATTGGATACTTAGGTTGATTCCAGATCTTTGCAATTATATCATTAGCTTTAACCAAATTTATTATTGAATTTCTTTTGTAATTTTATATTTCTTGTTCTTGGGGTTTTGAAGCTTTTTGGACCTGAGAGCTTTACTTTTCATCAAATTTGGAAAAATATTGGCTTTATTTTTTTAAATATCCTCTCCTCCTTCCTTTGGAGATTTCAATTAAAATTTTATTAATGTTAATATATGGTTCATTGATTACCTTTCTCTTCTTCCAGTCTTTTTTCTCTGTGTTTCATTTTGGATACTTTTTATTGCAATATCTTCATGATTGGCTAATTTTTTTCTTCTGAAATGTCCAATCTGTTGTTGAAACATCCAGTTAATTTTCATGTTAGACACTATTTTTTTCTTTAGAAATAGTTTTGGAACTTTTAAAATATTTTACCTATCTCTACTTAACATGGCCAATTTTTCTTTAGCTTCTTCCGCATTTAGGACCTATTAAAACCTGTTTTAAACCCTTGTTTATACATTGTCTCATCTGTGTCATTTTCAGTCCATTTTGGTTTAGTGATTTTGTTCCCATTATGAGTCTAATTTTCCTGCTTCTCTGCATGCCTGGTAATTTTTTTTCTTAAATGCCAAATACTGTGCATTTTTGTCTTGTTAGGTGCTGGATATATTTTGTATTTTTTATAAATATAGCATTGAGCTCTGTTCTGGAATGGGGTTAAGTTCTTTGACGTCATTTAATTCTTTTGAGTCTTGCTTTTAAGTCTAGCTAGGTAAAAACAGACTGGCACCTATTCTGGGATTAATAGTCCCCACTAATGAAGCAAAACCTTGTGAGTATTCTAGCCATGAATGCTGGTGGGAACAGTCACTATCCCTGGCCCTGTGTGAGCTCAAGGGGTTATTCCCTCTAATCTTTTCACACAGTTCCTTTTCAGTTTTGGGTAGTAACCTCACGTGGCTGCTCTGAGCAAAGCTGAAATAGTTACTAGTTAGTTTTACCGGCTAAATAGTTACTAGTTTATGTACGTGTACTACTGGGAAATTCTGGGTTAAGCAGAGGTAATCAAGGTTATTTTACTGCAGAGATTCTTGGAGTTTGTAAAGGACTGAAGTACAATGTAAATCTCCACTAGGAAAATACAGTATAAAACATTTCCCAAATTTATTGATTGCAAAACCCTAAAAATGGCAGAGCACATTTGATGAGTCTTCTGTTTTGAGTTTGCTATCTTCTTAGATGTTTGTTGCCTATTAATTTGTATACAGATTCTTCTTAGTAGTTAAAGTGTGTGGCGATTAATGTTTTGTATGCATTATCTCATTTAATTTTCAGAGTAAGCAGATCTATTTGCCACTGTCTTGCATTTTATAGGTGAAGTAATTAAGGTTTGTAGAGGTTATGTAATCTTACCAAGACCATGCAGCTAATGTTAGAAATATGATTCAAGCCCATCGATCCATGAATGGATCAACAAACTGTGGTATATGTACACCATGGAATACTACGCAGCCATTAAGAAGGATGGAGACTTTACGTCCTTCATGTTCACATGGATGGAGCTGGAGAATGTTCTTCTGAGCAAAGTATTGCA
>CAUYQV010017025.1:0-17520 GCA_963574575.1 Galagoides demidoff | reverse complement strand
CAACTTTTGGATTTATTGATCTGTTCTATAATCCTTTTATTTTCAATTTCATTTAATTCTGCTCTAATTTTGGTTATTTCTTTTCTTCTGCTGAGTCTTGGATTGGAATGTTCTTCCTTTTCCAGTTGCTTAAGATGTCCCATTAAGTTGTTAACTTCCTCTCTTTCTGTTCTCTTGAGGAAGGAAAGGATTTTTTTAGATATTTATTTGACTAATAGTTACCGAATATATTGAATATACCTGAATATAATGAATGTCATCATTCATTGAATCAATTTTTTTTAATTTTTAAAATTTTTGTGGAGACAGGGTCTCACTATATTGTCCAGGCTGGTCTCAAACTCCTGGCTTCACGTGTTCTTCCATCTCAGCCTCCCAAAGTGCTGGGATCACACGGGTGAGCCACTGTGCCTGGCCATGGCATTTGGTTATTGAGGAGTAATTGACTTGTGACATCTCATTCTTCTTTGGTGTGGATATTTTATCATTTTCTTCTTCTTCTTCTTCTTCTTTTTTTTTTTTCTGATACAGAGTCTTTGTTGCCTCTGGTACAGTGCTGTAGTGTCACAGCTCACAGCAACCTCAGACTCTTGGCCTCAAGTGCTTTTCTTGCCTCAGCCTCTCAGGTAGCTGGAACTACAGATACCTGCTTGGCTATTTTTAGAGGCAGGATCTCACTCTTGCTCAGGCTGGTCCTGAGCCTGTGAGCTCAGGCAATCCACCCACCTCAGCTCCCAGAGTGCTAGGATTATAGCCATGAGCCACTTTATCATTTTATTGATTGCAAAACAGAAACATAATAGATTATGTTTCTTGCCTACGCATGTCATTGACTTCTGCATAGTTTATACTTCTTAAATTCACATATGTTTTTCTGTACATTTAACAAAGCATTTGTGTCATGAGGTTTGATTTTTTTTTTAAATCTTATTTGTTTTAGGGCTCCATTTATTATAATCAGGAGGGTACCTCTTGGTACGAGGGAGACTGGGAACACAACATCAGAAAGGGCTGGGGAATAAGATGGTAGGTATGACCACTGCTACATTTGAGTATGGGTGAAAAAGTGTGTGTGTGTGGTCCCCAAAAACATACACTTTGGCTATTTAAATATAAGGTGCAAAAATCTCTGAGAACACATTGTTTCTCAAAGCAGTGTAGAATATTTAAATTAATCCCAATATACTCTCCATAGTGATTATATTCTATGGAAGATTTAGAAAAATACCTTGTTAAATGATATCTACTCATACTCTTTCACTTTATTTATTCATTTTGTATTTTGTATTTATTTATTTTTTTTGAGACAGACTCTGATTCTGTCGTACTGTATAGAGTGCTCTGGTGTCACAGCTCACAGTAAACTCAAACTTTTGTGTTCAAGCCATCCTTTTGCCTCAGCTTCTCAAGTAACTGGGACGACAGGCACCTGCCACCATGCTTGGCTAGTTTTTCTGTATTTTGTAGAGATGAAGTCTCACTCTTGCTCAGGCTGGTCTTAACACTCCTGACCTAAAGCAATCCTCCCAAAGTGCTAGGATTTCTCGTGTGAGCCACTGGACCCGACTTGACTTTATTATATGTAGAAGTTGCCTTTTTTGTTTTCTATATTAATTGTGGATCTCTAGTATTATATATTTTCTGAACAATGTTGACATATTTGCTTGCTTGCTTGCTTGATTTTCTTTTCTTTCTTTTTTTTTTTTTGAAGAGGAGCTGGCAGCCAGAGAGCACCAGTCTTTCCAACCAACTGTTTTTCTTTTGCTTGATATTAGCTTAAACTAATGGAGTCACATATTTTAAGCACTAAAACATTTGGGGGCAAAATAAAAACTAATTATAACATGATAGGAAATTACTTTTAAAAGGTCTTAAAACCCCAGCCTTATTCACTTTGTCACTTTATTAAATAACAGAAGGTTTAATCAGGTGATTTATTCTCTTCCTAAGATGGTTATGTTTACCTACCACAAGCTTATCCATTGAATTTCAAATATAGGGAGGAGTGCCTGGGTGCAAGGGTTGGATTTCTTCAAAGGTGTTGTGGGGGGTGGAGGTTAAAAGAAAGTCTTGAAGGTAAATGCTGTGTATGAGGTAATCAGTTGTTTTTCACTGGTTTCTTTTGTCTTAGTTACAAATCTGGAAATATATATGAAGGCCAGTGGGAAGACAACATGCGCCATGGGGAAGGGAGGATGAGGTGGCTGACAACCAATGAAGAGTACACTGGCCAGTGGGAGAACGGCGTCCAGGTACACACTGGCCAATTTCAGCTGCTTATGCCCAGATGTAGATGCTCTGCTGATCTTCAGCACATGTATTAATTGGAATGATAGTGTATAGTAATCTGAAGTTTACGTCCTGCTAAATTTTGAAACTCAAATTGCTATGTTCTGGTCTCAACTGTACTTTTATACTGTGATTTTATTACTTAATCTTCTCTAATGGTTTTACCCACAAACTAGGTTCTGCCTGTCATTGGTAAATTTATATGGCTCCTGTAAGGACTGAGACTGTTTATAATTTAAAAGCTATTGATTTTGTAAACAAAAGAGAAACTATATATAGGTTTTATATAATTTTACATAGTCTATATAGCTAGGATTCTTTTCTCTCCTCTCTCTTTCCCCCCCTTTTCTTTCTCTTCTTTCTTCTCTCTTTCTTTCTACTCTGTTGCCCAGCCTGGGAGTGCAATATCCTGATCAGAGTTTGCTGTAACCTCAAACTTCTGGGCTCAAGTGATCCTCCCACCTCAGCCTCCTGGACTCCTGGCCTCAAATGATACTCCTGTCTTGGCTTCCCAAAGTGATGAGATTACAGACGTAATCCACTGTACCTAGCCTATACAGTGAAGATTTTCTTATGATATCTTATTAGTATACATTAATCTAGTAATTGGGGACCTTGCTGAAGAACATATAATAATAGTTCTATTAATAGTTGCAGATTCATTGGGATTAGAACATTCCGAGTGGACTCAGTATAAATCATACAGATTTTTTTTTTTTTTGCAGTTTTTGGCCGGGGCCAGGTTTGAACTTGCCACCTCTGGCATATGGGGCCAGCACCCTACTCCTTTGAGCCACAGGCACCGCCCCAAATACAATCAATTTTCTATCTTTATAATTCATATGCAATTTTTCTCCCTTGCTGTATTGTGTTAGCTGAGTAGGTCATCCAGTACAATGTTGAATAGGAGTGGGGAGAGAGGCATCCTTACCTTGTTCCCAATCTTAGCAGGAAAAGGTTCAGTCTTTCATGAAATGTGATGTTAGCTGTAGGTTTTTCAAAGATGCCCTTTATCTGATCCAGGAACTTCTCTTAATTCTTAATTAGTTTTTATTGTGAATTGATGTTCAGTTTTGTCTGATGCTTTTTCTGCCTCAAATCAGATGATCATGTAGTTTTTTTCTCTAGTCTGTAATTGATATCTTCAATTACATTGATTTTTCTTTTTTAAAAATTAATTTCTTAAAAATTTGTGTAAAACATTGATTTTCTTTTCCCCTCCCCTCTCCTCCCCTTCCCTTTTTTGAGACATCACTCTGTTGCCCAGGCAAGAGTGCTGTGGTATCAGCCTAGCTCATAGCAACCTCAAATATTGGCAAATCTCCTGGCTCAGCCTCCCAAGTAGCTGGGACTACAGGTGCCTGCCACAATACTTGGCTAATTTTTCTAGTTTTAGTAGAGGTAGGGGTCTCACTCTTGCTTAGGCTGGTTTTGAACTCAAGCTCAAGCAGTCCTCCCAAGAATGCTAGGATTACAACTGTGAGCCACTGTGCCCAGCTTAAAACGTTGATTTTCAATTGTTGAACCAATCTCACATTCCTGGGAATATTTGGTCATGATATCATCCTTTTTGTATCTTGTGGAATTCAACTTCATAATATTTTGTTGAGAAATTTTGTATCTGTGTTCATGAGGAATATTAATTTGTAGTATTCTCTCCTTAAAATGTTTTTGTCAGATTTTATAATGAGAGCAATGTTGTCTTCATAAAATGAGTTGGGAAATATTATCTTCTCTTTACTTTTCTGGAAGACTTTGTAGAATTGTTATTTTCTCATCCTTAATAGTTTAGTTTAACATTCCAGGGAAGTCTTCTGGACTTGGTCTTGTCTTAGTGGATGACTAATTATGAATTAACCATAAATCCATTTTTTAAATTGGATAATGAACTATTCAGGTTATCTATTTCTTCTTAAGATTTGAAAGTTTATGTTATTTGAAGAATTTGTCCACTTCATAGATATAAAATTTATTGGCATAAAGTTGTTTGTAGCATTCTCTTTTTTTTTAACATATATAAAATCTATAACAATGTTCCCTCTTTCTCCTAACATTGACAATTTGTGTTTCTTTTCTTTTTTCTTCATCATTCTTGCTAGAAGTGTATCACCTTCATTAATCTTCTCAAAGAGCCAGTTTGTATTTATTTTCTTTGATTTAAAAAATTTTCTGTATAACTGATATCTGTTTTTTGTTATTACATTCTTTCTGCATAGTATGAGTTTAATTTTCTTTTCTTGTCCTAGATTTATAAGATAGAAACTTTATTGATTTGATATATTTCTTCTTTGTAAATATAAGCATTTAACACTATCATTTTTCTTTTTCTTTCTTTCTTTCTTTTTTTTTTTTTTTTTTGAGATAGTCTCACTTTGTCACCCTTAGTAGAGTGCTGTGGTCTCACAGCAACCTCAAACTCTTGGGCTCAAGTGATTCTCTTGCCTCAGCCTCCCAAATAGCTGGGACTAGAGATGCCCATCACAATACCTGGTTATTTTTTAGAGATGGGATCTTGCTCTAGCTCAGGTTGGTCTCAAACCTGTAAGGTCAGACAATCTACCTGCCTTGGCCTCCCAGAGTGCTAGGATTACAGGCGTGAGCCACCATGCCTGGCCTGTTCTATCAATTTCTGAGAGAAGAGTGCCCATGTATAATTGTAGATTTGTCTCTTTTCCTTTCCGATTTATTAGTTTGCTACATATATTTTGATGTTTTTTGTTAGGTGCATATACATTTAGGATTTTTGTGTCTTATGATAAGGTATCTTATCTCAAGATAATGTGAACTATCTCTTTATCATTATATAATATTTCCCTTTAACCTTGGTAATTTTCATTTCTCTGAAGTCTACTTTGTCTCATATGAATGTAGCCACTAAGCTTTTTTTTCTTTTTTCTTTAATTGCGGTAAAATATATACAATGAAAAATTTATTGTCTTAGCTATTTTTTTTTTGAGACAGAGTCTTACTATGTCACCCTCAGTAGCGTGCTGTAACATCACAGCTCATAGCAAGCTCAAATTCTTGGGTTTAAGTGATTCTCTTGCCTCAGCCTCCCAAGTAGCTGGGACTACAGGCACCTGCCACAAAGTCCGGCTTTTTTTTTTTTTTTTGAAGTTGTCATTGTTGTTTAGCAGACTTGGACTGGGTTCCAACCTGCCAGCCCCAGTGTATGTGTCCAGCAACCTAACCACTGAGCTACGGGTGCCAAACCTGTCTTAGCCATTTTTTCTTTCTTTCTTTCTTTTTTTTTTTTTTGCAGTTTTTGGCCGGGGCTGGGTTTGAATCTGCCACCTCTAGCATATGAGGCTGGTGCCCTACCCCTTTGAGCCACAGGCGCCGCCGGGTCTTTGCCATTTTTAATGGTACAGTTCAGTGGTATTATCTACAGTAATATTGTTGTGCCACTGTCTATACAGGGAACTCTGTCTTGTAAAACTGAAACTTTATACCTATTAAACAATAACCCCTCCTTTCTCCCCACCCCCTAGGCCCTGGCATCCACCATTCTACTTTCTGTCTTTATGGGTTTGACTACTCTAGATCCCTCATATAAGTAGAATCATATAGTATTTATTCTTTTGTGACTGGCTTATCTCACTTAGCAAAATGTCCTCCAGATCCATCCATGCGTCAGAATAGCCTTCTATTTTAAGGATGAGTTATATCCAAATATGGATATGTTCTATATCCATATTTTGTTTATCCATTCATCTGTCCATGGATTCTTGGGTTCCTTCTACCTTCTGGCTATTGTGAATAATGCTGCTCTGAACATGGTGTGGAAATACCCATTTGAGTCCCTGCTTTCAATTCTTTGGGGAGTAACATTCTATGTTATGTATAGAATCATCCTGTTGTTGAAAAAATTGTATATGTATTTATTTATATATACCTATAATGTTTATTTGCTTGTTTATTTATTTGCAGCAGGATTTATTTATTTATTTGAAAGAGGATCTTACTCTGTCATTGGGACTGGAGTACAATGGCATGATCATAGTTCACTGTAACCTTTAATCCTGGGTTCAAGCAATCCTCCCATCTCAGCCTCCCAAGTAGCTAAGATTATAGGTGTGCACCCATCACAACCAGCTAGTTTTAAAATATTTTTGTAGAGACAGGGCCTTGCTGTGTTGCCAAGGCTGATCTTAAACTCACAGCCTCAGGCAATCTTCCTGCCTCAGTCTCCCAAAGTGCTGGGATTACAAGCATGAGTTATTTCAACTGGCCAATATGTTGATTTAATATATCTGATTGTATGTGCCTAGGGAAAATACGGATGAATTCTTAAACCTATTTAGTGGTTACCTCTGGAAAGTAGGATTGAGTAGGGAGTGCTTTTAACCAATCTTTATATTAAAAGATGAAAATTTAAAATAATAATTAAAATAATCATTATTAAGCCAAGCGCATTATACACATTATCTTCAACCTTTACATTCAATCTTCAGGGTAAGTATTATTTCTATTTTACAACTGAAGAACTTAGAGGGCTTAAATAATTCGCCTTAGACTAGAAGACTTGTTAGTAAATATTTGAACTGAGAATGAAATGCAAGTCTGTATGACTCCAAAATCTATGTTCTTTGCATCTTCAAATTATTATCATGTTTGTATTCTACTTTAGGTAGATTCAGGTAAAAAGCGGAACCGTTTTGAGCATTTCTGATGACATTTTGCTACTTTTCAGAATGGCTTTGGAACACACACATGGTTTCTAAAGAGAATCCCCAACTCCCAGTATCCTTTGAGAAATGAATACATAGGAGAGTTTGTAAATGGGCATCGTCATGGACATGGAAAGTTTTACTATGCCAGTGGAGCCATGTATGAGGGAGAATGGGTTTCCAATAAAAAACATGGTATGGTGAGTATAGATTACATTTTAAAGATCATGTCAAGCAATTGAAATACAGTATGTCATTCTCTAGTAATTTGCATTATCCCTTTTGTATAGGATAACTTACTGTTTTGTTTAGGTGATTACATGAATTTTAAAGTATTTCTAACCTATCACTGATTTCTTGTATATTTAGTGGTTATTTAATTAGTTTGTGTTATGTGTGAGGGTGGTTTTGGTTGCAAGTAACAGATAAGTTAGCCTGATCTGCTATTTATAATAAAGAATAATGTGGGCAGGGTAGGTTTGATTCATTGATTCAGTGATGTGGGGATTTTTCTTCCATCTAGCCATCATATTTCCCACTGTGTGAGTGTTGCCCTTGCGTTGCCCATCTCCCATAGTTGCAAGATGGTTGCTGTGGTTCCAGGTCTCACTTTCACCTGCCACATTAACTAGGAGAAGAAAAGAAGCCCTTTGTCCCAGAAATTCTCTACAAATGTCTTTTGTTGCACAGAGCTGAACTGGGTCATTTGTCCACCTCTGAATCAGTAACTGACCATTGGCCTGGGTCTGACAAATATAGAAGAGTCCCTGTTGTGTGACGGGTACCCCATTGGTCACTAGCATAGTTTAATAAGACACAATCTGTGACCTAGTAGTGCTTAAAATCAGGAGAGTTGGTGGGGCAGATGCAGAGGAGAGGAAGAAGAGGAAGATGAAAAGCAGGAGGAGGAGGAAAGAGGATTCATACAATGATGCGAGGCTCCAGGAGGCAATCATGGGTGGGCTGAGTGTATGTTTTCAAAACAAACCAATGAAAAGCTCTAAACCCTTGAAAAAGCTATTGATATATTTACCAATGTTTTTCTGAGAAAATTTCCTAAATTGCAAAAAGTTATTTTTCTATATGCAGGGCCGACTGACTTTTAAGAATGGGCGTGTGTATGAAGGCCAGTTTTCCAACGATCACATATCAGAGTTTCCAGAACTTGAAAGAGAAATCACAAATTACCCGGAACCAGCCCCAGAAGTTTCCTACAGGGGAAGGCAGCAAAGCCGGTCCACAAGTGCTGGTAGTTAGCATTAACCTGTCAGTTGAAAACAAATTAATCCATTTTTATCTATGATGTTCACTCAAGAAAATACTTCTGCAAACAGAATTCTAATACTTCAGAAAGTAGAAGCTTTCCTGTGAGCAATTGCTCCTTAGTAGTTTTTTTTAAAATATTCTCATATCACACTTGGATGGAAGATCATTTTGATATAATGCTGAAAAATTTTAACATTGGGGCTATTGGAGGGAGGAGAGAAGGCATTTGGCAGGATCTCACCTACTGTGCACAATAGCTCACTGTAACCTTTAAACCTGGGTTTAAGTAATCCTCCCAGCACACCCCTTGGCTGAAGGGCTCTTCTACAATTTGAACTTTACCTTGGAAGTAAGAACACTGTAACCTAAAAATTTGTGCCCTCAATTAATTTGAAATAAAAAAATGAAAAATTTTAACATTGCTTTTCATAATTATAACCTGTATTTGCCTTCATTTGTTAGAAATTATCAGAAAGCTTGATGGCAGTGAAAGTCATTCTGTGTTAGGATCGAGCATTGAACTGGATCTAAATTTGTTGCTGGACATGTACCCTAAGGCAAACCAACCAGAAGAAAAGAAGCAGGTAAAGACCTTTTTATTATAATGAATTTAATTCTGGGAAAATATCGCTGGTGACTGCTACCATGTATTGTACTGAGTGTCTTTTATTATGCCTGACGGATGCTTTATATATACATATTATCCCATTTAACTTGCAAGACATCCCTAGGAGTGAGCAGGCATTATGAGAAAACAGAAGCCATGACTGAATTACCCGGATGCTCAGAACTCACATGCCAGCCTCACACTCAGATAGTCTGAAGGGCAAACGATGGCCACCTTTTTCTGTAGAACATTAATTTTGCTTTTCCTTATTATGGATTACGAGGGTTCAAAACAATGTCAAAAACTTAGAAATCATTAGAAATTTAGATAATCTTAGAGAAAATTATGTATACTTAAACCTCATTTGATTAACATCTGGCAAATTGCAGCCACCAAATAACATTGTAGTGTCATACCTTCTGCTTTGGGGGTTGGTATGATTGATTCTTTGGTGAAACTTGCTAAAGGTGTTTTTCCTATAACGCAGCCACTGGTGCCTGAAACCACAAGGCATCTTTGCCCCTTTCTCTTCCTTGTTACTATCTCACTGTCCTCTCTGGTCCCATCTGATCCAAGATGGCCCCAGTTCTTTTTTTTTTTGAGACAGAATCTCATTATGTTGCCCTCGGTAGAGTGCCAGGCATCACAACTCACGGCACCCTCAAACTCTTAGGCTTAAGTGATTCTCTTGCCCCAGCCTCCCAAGAAGCTGGGACTACAGGCACCTGGCACAACACCCTGCTATTTATTTGTTGCAGTTGTCATTGTTGTTTAGCAGGCCCGGGCCTGGCTCAAACCTGCCACCTTTGGTATATGTGGCTGGCGCCCTACTCACTGATAGGGGCACGGAGCCAATCCAGTTCTTTGGGTCTCAAAGAGGATGACTCTCCCTACCCCTGTCCTCCTATTTCCTGCTTCTGTGCTAACATTGTGATTTAGGCTCCTACTGTCCCTCACCTTTGCTGAAAGATTATTGTTAAAAATAGGAATATTTATTACTTTCTCTAATTATAAAAGTAATTAGATACTTGTAGAAAATATAGATAAGGAAAAATAAAAGAGAATCTTCACCTAGACTAAACCTTGTGATTGTCTTTTTTTTACTCTGCAGGCAGATATAGAAGTGGGATCATTACTCACATAATTTCTATTTTCATGTAATATTTAATGATGGCTATTGGGTGCCATTAAATATTCTCCTACAATGTAATTTTAGATGAATTAACTAAATATTGATTTACCAAAAGGAGAGATCATATTGTTTCTATTGTTTCTCCTCAACTCCCGGAGATTATGTATATATCTCTTTCATTTTCTAATTTGGAGTTCTTTCTGTGTTAAAACATGTGAGTCTTATGAAAATATACTTGACTGATATTACAAAAGTAACACATGCTCTTACAAAAAATTCAAACATTATAGAAATATGTGACACAGAAAGTGAAAGAATCCTGTAATTCCACATTTTAGGAATACTTTTAAACATTTAAAATGACTTTACAGCCTGTAATCCCAGCTACTTGGGAGGCTGAGCCAAGAGGATTGCTTGAGCTCAAGAGTTTGAGGTTGCTGTGAGCTATGATGCTATAGCACTCAACTGCAGGGTGACAGACTGAGATTCTGTCTCAAAAAGAAAAAAAAAATTACCGTACTATATTATATAATATGGAAATGTGGTAACTTATTTGAGACAGAATCTCACTTTATTACCCTAGGTTAGAGTGCCATGGCATGACCCTAATTCACAGTAACCTCAAACTCCTGGGTTCAAGTAATGCTCCTGCCTCAGCCTACTGGAGTAGCTAGGACTACCGGTGGGGCCCCCCCCCCCACCATAATGCCTGGCTAGTATATATACTAGTAGAGAAGGGGTCTTGTCCTTGCTCTGGCTGGTCTTGAATTCCTGAGCTGAAGTAATCCTTCCACTTCAGCCTCTCAGAGTCCTAGGATTATAGGTGTGAGCCACTACATCTGCCTGACATATAGCAATTTAGTTAACAAATGTAGAGTTTTTTTTAGCTTTTTATTTTGAGATGATTTCAGACTTACAGAAGAAGTCCAGAAATCGTACAGTTGCCAGTTGCCTTTCACCTAGCTTCGTCTAATGTTAATATCAAACTGGAGCAATTAACATTGGTACACTAGTAACCAAACCATAGACTACTTGAATCTGGCCACTTTTTCTCCTAATGCCCCTTTCCGCTCCAGGTTCCTACCCTGCCTTTAGTGTTCTATCTCCTCCCACCTGGAACAGCTTCTCTGCCTGTCACTGTCTTTCATGACCCCAGACTTTTGAAGAGCACTGGTCAGCTGTTTTGTAGAATGTCCTTCAATTTGGGTTTATTTGATGTTTTCTCATGATTATTTGTGTTTATTACCTGTTATTAGCATCATTTTGACAAAATATGGGGGTCTTTTTTGAGCAGGGGTTCTGGATTATTCTAGTTTTAGCCAGAACAAGTTCAAGCAAGGATGCAGTGGTCCTCCAAGCATTTGAGGTCTCCCTTCTCATCCAAATGGTTGCTTTTGCTGTCACTTCCATGTACCCAATGGGTATACAGGGCTTGTGATAATCTGGCATCAACCCATCTGTCCAGCCCATCACCATCAGTTCCCCTCCTCACCATGAACTCACATGGTGACAACAGCTAGCATGAATATTGCTAGGGCTTTGCTCTAAGCGTGGTCCTAAATGCCTTTAATTTAGAACTACTGAAACCTTTCAGCAGCCTCTGGGTCGGGTACTGTGGTTGCCCCACTTTGCACATGAGGGACTGGGGCAGAGAGAGACACAGCCTCGCTCTATGGCATGCAGCCCTACCAGCATTCTGGGAGCACCCCACCCTGGCCACCCTAGGACCAAATCTAGCCTAAAGTCCACCTGGCTGGGCAGAAGGAAACATCTGTTGAGCTCTTACAGGGGTAAGAGGTAAATGCCATTACTTTACATGTGTTATCTCATTTAATAAACAAGCATTGTGTCTTTGACTTTTGTTCTTATTAGGCAGGATTAAGATATGCGTATCTTTCTTCTTTTCAGGCAGAATATGCTGTTTTAAGAAATATTTCAGAATTAAGAAGAATCTATAGCTTTTATAGCAGCCTAGGATGTGATCACTCTCTGGATAATACCTTTCTGATGACAAAGCTTCACTTCTGGAGATTTCTAAAAGATTGCAAATTTCATCACCACAAAATAACTCTTGCTGATATGGACAGGCTATTAAGTAGTGAGTATTCTAGCTCCTTCACATCTTTTGGTTTAAAAGACAGTATAACATAGTATCACCTGGAAACTGGTAAAGAGATATTGAAGGACTAGGGAAGGCAAATGTTGGGGGAAGTATTAAAAAATTAGCACATAGTCTTGTTCTCAAGGTTCTTACATTGTACTTAAAGAGACAGTATTGTGAAGCAACAACAACAGTTTAAGACCATCTATAGCAGGGATCATCAAGGTATAGCCTGTGGGCTAACACTAGCCTAATATCACCCTGTTTGTAAACAAAGCCTTCTTAGACACACATGTGCCCTTTTGTTATGTATTGTTTGTGCCTGCTTTTGATTTTCAACACCAAGGCTAAGTGAGTGTGACAGAGACTGTGGACCACCAAGCCTAATATAGTTAACATCTGGCCCTTTTTTTTTTTTTTTTTGCATTTTTTTTGGCTGGGGCCAGGCTTAAACCTGCTACCCCTGGTATATGGGGCCGGCACCCTACTCCTTGAGCCACAGGTGCCACCCAACATCTGGCCCTTTATAGGAAAGTTTGTCTATCTCTTCCCACCCCCATCTACAGCAAAAAAAAAAAAAAAAAAAAAAAAGCACTAAAAATTGTCGGATCAGAAGGAGGGAGGATCAGCAAGGGCTTGGAATAGTCTAGAAAAGACTTTAGGTAGCCTTAATCAAATGGTAGCTCAGACTACTCTGATAAACATTGGGGCAAGGTATAAGTTTCTTGGAAAGTAAACAGATAGAGATCTTTGATGTGGTACTTAATTTTTAGTTGGATGTTTATCTATATTAGAATATTCTCTAGGAAGTAAGTACTTTGAATTATATACCAGGAACAAATAAAGTCTTTGAACAAATATATAAGTCTTTCAATTATATACCAGGAACAAATAAAATAGAATCCTCTAGAAAATATTTGGCATCCTCTCCAATTTTCTTATTTTAGTCAGTAATGACATGCCAGTTGAAGACATTCATTCTCCATTTACAACAATACTTCTGAGAACATTTTTGAATTATCTCCTGCAGTTGGCTTACCACATTCACCACAAAGAATTTCAGTAAGTACTACCTGTAAATAAGGAGACAAGGGCAGAGGTAATCTGTACTGGAGTTATAATGTTGTCCTCTTTTCTTTAATAGTCATTGTTTTTTGTTTTGTTTTGTTTTTTTACAAAACCCTTGATATGAAAGACTAAAAATTTTCCACAACTGTTAACCACCAAGCCATGAGATACTAGATTAAAACTTTGAAAACACTTCAGTTTTTTGAGCAACCTCAAATTTCTGGGCTCAAGTGATCCTCTTACTTCAGCCTCCTGAGTATCTGGGACCTCAGGAGCCCACCACAGCACCCAGCTAATTTTTCTATTGTTAGTAGAGACAGGGTTACACTGGTTTGCTAGGCTGGTCACTCCTGAGCTCAAGGGATCTTCCCACCGTTGCCTTCCAAATTGCTAGGATTACAGGTGTGAGCCACCATATTCAGCCTTGAAAATGAAAGAAATTTTCTTTTTTTTGCAGTTTTTGGCCAGGGCTGGGTTTGTACCTGCCACCAGTATATGGGGCTGGTGCCCTACTCCTTGAGCCACAGGCACTGCCCCCAGCCTTGAAAATACTTCATAGTTGAGTCATTTTAATATTGCAGATAACCCAGGATTTAATTCAGAAACAAATCTACTCTTTTTAGGTTGGAATTTTCTGTTTGACTTAGAGCAAAAATAATATTGTGTTTAAAAAAATTTTTTTTAGATTTACAGAAGTGTTGCCAAGTTGGTTTAGAGTTAGTACTTACATACCCTTTACCCAGCTTCCCTAAATGTTAACGTCTTACATAACCATGGCATAACCATGGATTACCTCTGCCCTTTATCAAAAGTAAAGAGTAACTGGGTGCAGTGGCTCATGCCTACAATCCTAGCAGTTTGAGAGGTTGAGGCAGGTGAATTGCCTGAGCTCAGGAGTTTGAGACCAGCCTGAGCTAGAGTGAGACACCATCTCTAAAAAATAGCTACTTGGGAGGCTGAAACTAAAAGATTGCTTGAGCCCAAGAGTTTAAGGTTGCTGTGAGCTATGATGCCACAGCACTATACCCAGGACAACAAAGTGAGATTGTCTCAAAAAAAAAAAAAAGAAAAGGAAAGAGTGAACACTGCTATCACAGCACTGATGAAATGGCAGATTGAGGATTTCCCTAGTCTTTCTACTGATGTCCGTTCCTGTTCCCAGATCCCATCCGGGATCCTACCCAGCATTTTGCTGTTGTATCATCTCAGTCTCCTCCAATCTGTGATAGTTTCTCAGACATTTTTTTTTAAAAATCATTTATGACTTTGACACTTTAAAAAATACTGGCCCATTATTTTGTCAAATGTCCCAGGATCTTGCTGGTGTTTTGTCATGATGACCTTAAGGTTATGGATTTGGGGGAAGAATGCTATGGAAATGACCTGCCCTTCTCATCATCTTGTGTGGAGCGCCTGATTTTGCTTTGTCTTATTACTAGTGATGTTAACATTGGTCACTTGGCTAGAGTGATGTCAGTCAGGTTTTTTTTACTGTAATCTGACTGTTTTTTTCCCTTTGGGTACTCTATTTGTTAGAAGCAATTGTTAAGTTTAGCCCACACTCAAGGAGCGGGGAATTAAGTTCCAACTCCTGGAGAGAGGAGTAATTATGATATCTTTTTAATCACAGAAATAGAAGCCCATCGCTTTTTTTGTGTTTTACAAAATTGATGACTGAGAACATTCTTCCACATGCCTGCCAGGTAAAAGGTAAATATAAAAACAATAGGATTCTATTTATCAGAATTTTATAAAAGCATAAATTTATAATCATTTTATGAATGTTATATTTTTAGGCCATTTATTCCGAGAGCAACAGAAGACGCTTTATTCAATGAGTTATATTGATAAGTGCTGGGAGATTTATCTCACTAACTGCAGACCTCACGTAGCTCCTCCCCATGATCTTACAATGAAGATGAGACATTTCCTCTGGATGTTAAAAGTAATCACTTAAGTTTTATGTTTATAGGCATTTTTATTTAAGTGAAAAGCAAGGTTTTCTGGCTATGACATATGTATAATGAAGTGGAAATCTAGAATGAATTTTTCATGGCCATCGAGCCTCTTTTGGCAGAAGAGAGTGATTTAAATGGTCTATGATAGTGGAAGGAATAGAAATTGATTACCAACCTAATGTGCTTGCACAAAGGGAAGGAGATGGCCTAGACCAGTATCTTTATTCATGCAGACCTGGCCATTTAAAGGAAGATGAGGGAACATTTACTCTATTTTATGGAATAAAGTGTTTCCCAATCATAAAAATCATAATAAAGCCAACTGAAATCTTTAAAAAATAAGGAAAGGAAGGAAGATGGGAGGATGAATGTCATTTAAAAAAATTATTGTTTATTAAAAAAGTAATTTTTAGAAGTTATTAGTTTGGAAAATAGAAAAAACATCTTATTTATACAATGTCCTCATACTAACTATTGGTAGTTTTTGTTTCAGGATACTTTTTTTTTTTTAATTGTTGGGAATTTATTGAGGGTACAAGAAACCGGGTTACACTGATTGCATTCAGGATACTTTTTTTGGTAGAGTGTCATGGCATCAACCTAGCTCACAGCAACCTCAAACTCATGGGCTTAAGCAATTCTTTTCCTTTGGCTTCCCAAGTAGCTGGAACTATAGTATACACTACCACACCCAGCTAGTTTTTCTATTTTTAACAACCACGGGATCTTGCTCTTGCTTAGACCTGTCTCAAACTCCTGAGCTCATGCACTCCGCCTTGGCCTTCTAGAGTGCTAGGATTACAGGTGGTACCCACCGCACCCAGCCTATTAATATTATTTCTTTTTTTTTTTTGAGAAAAGGTCTTGGCTCGGTCTCCTGGGCTGGAGTGCAGTGGCATCATCATAGCTCACGGCAACCTTAAAGTTCTGGGTTCAAGTGATCCTCTTGCCTCAGGCTCCTAAGTAACTGGGACTACAGATGTGTGCTACCATGCCTCACTAGTATTTCTATTTTTATAGAGATGAGTTCTCACTATGTTGCTCAGGGTGGTCTTAGACTCCTGAACTCCTGACCTCCCAGCCTATAGAGTTTTGTTATTATTTCACACCTAGATTATCTACTCTCCCATTTTCTTTCTTTCTTTTCTTTGTCACCCTCAGTAGAGTGCTGTGGCATCACAGCTCACAGCAACGTCCAACTCCTGGGCTTAGGTGATTCTCTTGCCTCAGCCTCCTGAGTAGCTGGGACTACAGACACCCAGCCCACCACAACACCTGGCTATTTTTTTTTATTGCAGTTTGGCCGGGGTGGGTTTGAACCCGCCACCCTCAGTATAGGGGGCCGGTGCCCTACTCACTGAGCCACAGGCACGGCCCTACTCTCCCATTTTCTATGTGCTGTGCTTACACTGAGAAAATACTTTACTACTATTTTAGGGGGTCTAGGGAAGGGATAGAAAGGTAAATACCAATATAAGTCCAGAATACTTTTTTTTTCAGTTTGACAATTTATTTTTTATTATTATTTTTTTCTGTAGAGACAGAGTCTCACTTTATTGCCCTTGGTAGAGTGCTGTGGTGTCACAGCTCACAGCAACCTCCAACTCCTGGGCTTAAGGCGATTCTCTTGCCTCAGCCTCCCGAGTAGCTGGGACTACCGGCACCCACCACAACTCCTGGCTATTTTTTGTTGCAGTTTGGCCAGGGCCGGGTTTGAACCCACCACCCTCAGTATATGGGGCCGATGCCCTACTCACTGAGCTACAGGCACCGCCTGACAATTTAATTTCTTAAAAATCTTATCATCCAGTAGTCACACTCCTGGACATTTACACAGAAATCCATAGATAAATTTTGTTTTATTTGTTTGTTTTGTTTTTTAAGGTATAATTAATTTTTTCTTTATTAAATCATAACTGTGTACATTAATGCATTTATGGGGTACAATGTGCTGGAATGCTTACATCAAACTGATTAACATAACCATCTCCTCACTTATTTGTTGTGGTAAGACATTTATACTCTATTCTTTTTTTTTTTTTTTTTTTTGAGACGGAGCCTAAAGCTATCCCCCGCTGGGTAGAGTGCTATGGCATCACAGCTCATAGCAACCTCCAACTCCTGGGCTCAAGCGAGTCTCCTGCCTCCGCCTCCCAATCAGCTGGGACCACAGGCGCCCGCCACAACGCCCAGCCATTTTTTGGTTGCAGCCATCATTGTTGTTTGGCAGCTGGGGCTGGGGATTCGAACCCGCCACCTTAGGTGTACGTGGCTGGCGCCTTAGCCGATTGAGCCACAGGCACTGTGCCGTTTTTTTTTGTTTGTTTGTTGGTTGGTTTGTAATGGTACATTACAAAACTATTAAGAATAGAGTATAGGCTCGGCACCTGTGGCTCAAGCGGCTAAGGCGCCAGCCACATACACCTAAG
>CAUYQV010017022.1:0-10000 GCA_963574575.1 Galagoides demidoff | reverse complement strand
GGCTAAGGCGCCAGCCACGTACACCTAAGGTGGTGGGTTCGAATCCCCAGCCCGGACCCGCCAAACAACAATGATGGCTGCAACCAAAAAATGGCCGGGCATTGTGGGTGCCTGTGGTCCTAGAAGCTTGGGAGGCAGGAGACTCGCTTGATCCCAGGAGTTGGAGGTTACTGTGAGCTGTGATGCCATGGCACTCTACCCAGGGGGATAGCTTGAGGCTCCGTCTCAAAAAAAAAAAAAAGAATGGCGAGATCAGCAATCATCCCAGCTGGTGTAATACTGAATTGTTTCAGAACCCACTCTAATTGATGCCAAGTAAAAGCACTATGTACCCATTAAAATATGGCATTATTAAAATAAAGTACATTTGAAACCTTCAAAAAAAATTAAAATTTAGGCCAGGCGAAGTGCCTATAATCCCAGCACTCTGGGAGCCAAGGAGGGTGGATTGCCTGAGCTCAGGAGTTGGAGACCAACCTCAGCCAGAGTGAGACCTTGTCTCTAAAAATAGCCCAGTGTTGTGCTGGGCACCTGTAGTCCCAGCTACTTGGACGCTGAGACAAAAGAATCACTTGCCTGGCTCTGTATCTGTGGCTCAAGTGGCTAAGGCGCCAGCCGCATACACCTAAGGTGGTGGGTTTGAATCCAGCGTGGGCCCGCCAAACAACAATGACAGCTGCAACCAAAATTTAGCTGGGCGTTGTGGCGGGTATCTGTGGTACTAGCTACTTGGGAGGCTGAGGCAGGAGACTCGCTTGAGCCCAGGAGTTGGAGGTTGGTGCGAGCTGTGATGTCACTGCACTCTACCCAGGGGGACAGCTTGAGGCTCTGTCTCAAAAAAAAAAAAAAAAAGAATCACTTGCCCAAGAGTTTGCAGTTGCTGTGAAGTATGATGCCACAGCACTCTACCAAGGGTGACCAAGTGAGACTCTGTCTCAAAAAAAAAAAAATTAGAACTTAGCAAAGTGTGGCAGTGTGTACCTGTAGTCCCAGCTACTTGAGAAGCTGAGGTAGGAGGATCCAATCACTTGAGCCTAGGACTTTTTTAAAGTCACTGCACTCTAGCTGAGGCAACAAAGAGGAGGGACAGAAGAGAGGGAGGAAGGAAGGGACAGAGGGAGAGAAAAGGAGGAAAAAGGAAGGAATGGAGGGAGGGAAAAGAAAAAAAGTTCCTGAGAGTAACTATTTGTTACTACAACCACAGAATGGGTCTCTCTATCCTCCCTGCCATATATTATAAATTCCCATGGTTCTAGGTCCTGCTCAAAACATGATTGTGTGGTATAAGCACCATATCTCCTTACTAAACTGGGATAGTTTTTTCACTTTCTCTTTGTATGTCCCCAAATACCTTGCACTCAAGTTTTAGCTATATTTGTACAGATCTTTTGACAAAAAGGTTGCTTCAATTAACATTAACTGGCTCGTATGGCACAAAAAAACAAGATCTTTCTTCTCAAGGAGTGTACAAACCCCTAAAGTCAAATGTGCCTAATTATCAATTTTTAAAAACTGGTGTCAAGACTCTCAGAAGGGCTGAGCACAGTGGCTCATTCTGGGAGACCAAGGCAGGTGGATCACCTGAGCTCACGAGTCCCAGACCAGCCTAGGCCAGAGCAAGACCCTCCCACCACTTCTCAAAAAATAGCTGGGCACTGTGGTGGGCGCCTGTAGTACCAACTACTTGGGAGGCTGAGGCAAGAGAATCTCTTGAGCCCAGGAGTCTGAGGTTGCTGTGAGCTATGACGCTGCAGCACTCTAGCAAGGGTGACAAGGTAAGACTCCCTTTTCCTTTTTTTTGAGACAGTCTCACTTTGTTGCCTCCATAGAATGCTGTGGCATCACAACTCACAGCAACCTCAGACTCCTGGGCTTAAGCGATTCTCTTGCCGCAGCCTCCCAAGTAGCTGGGACTATAGCTGCACGCTACAATGCCCAGCTAGTTTCAATATTTTTAGTAGATACAGGGTCTCTCTGGCTCAGACTGGTCTCAAACGCTAGAGCTTAGGCGATCTGCCAAGCGAGACTTTGTCTAAAAAAAAAAAAGGCTCTCAGTGGAGTAGGTTTATATAGAAACAGCACCAAAAACTGTGGAATATAGGCTGGGCGTGATGGTTCACACCTGTAATCCTGGCACTTGGGAGGTCGAGGCAGGTGCCTGAGCTCACAGGTTCAAGATCCGACTGAGCCAGGGCGAAACCCGTCTCTAAGAACAGCCGAGTGTTGAGGGGGCTGAGGCAAGAGAATCACTTGAACCCAGGACTTTGAGGTGGTTGCTGTGAGCTGTGATGCCACACCACTCTACCTAGGGTGACGTAGTGAGACTCTGTCGCAAAACAAACAAAAAACCACTGTGGACTAGATAAGGGGGGCGGGAGAAAGCACGTAAGGAAGCCAGAGTACAGTTCAGCTGTGGCAGACCAATTTTGCTTAGACCACTTACATATAAGTGATCCGTTGGTGCAATTCATGGAAAGTCCCCATTTCCAAACACTGTTGGACTGAAGAGTAGAGAGCTGAGGATGTGAAAAATAACCACAAGACCCCAACAGTGCCCTCTTATTTATTCGCATCCTCTAAGACAGGTGTTCCCACCCACTTTCTCCAACCCCTAAGCGATTCATGGGTTGAGGACTTAGTATAAAGAGGCCGCGAGAGCCGAGAAGGGCGTGCAGGCCGCAGTGAGGCTGCGCTGAGCCGCGCGCGGAGCCGTCGTTATGTAACCTGCGTAAGGGCCGGAAGGCCCCACCCCGTCCCGGCGGCCAGTAAGTGCCGTGCGCACCCTCTCCGGAAGCTGCCGCCCCTTCCCCTTTTATGGCAGTACGTTTTTAAATAGTTCTCTGACGCTAACGCTCGACACCGGCTCAAAACCGTAACCGAGGAGCTGCGCTCCCAGTCCTTACTTCCGCTTCCTTCAAGTGTGGAGTCAGGCCTCACCCGCCTCTCCCACGCAGGAGTCGCCGGCGGCCTGCGATGTTTGGCCTCAAGAGAAACGCAATGATCGGACTCAACCTCTACTGTGGGGGCGCCGGGCTGGCGGCTGGCAGCGGCGGCGCCACACCCCCAGGAGGGCGGCTTTTGGCTGCGGAGAAGGAGGCTGCGGCCGGGCGAGAGGCAGGGGGAGGGGAAGCCGGCGCGGTGATTGGCGGAAGCCCCGGCGCGAGTTCACCGGCCTCCCTCACGCCAGACGCCCGGAGGGTCGCGCGGCCGCCGCCCATTGGTGCCGAAGTCCCCGACGTCACCGCGACCCCCACGAGGCTGCTGTTCTTCGCGCCCACCCTCCGTGCGGCGCCGCGGGAGGAGATGGAAGCCCCTGCCACCGACGCCATCATGTCGCCCGAAGATGAGCTGGATGGGTACGAGCCGGAGCCTTTGGGGAAGCGGCCGGCGGTCCTGCCTTTGCTGGAATTGGTCGGGGAGGCCAGTAACGGCCCGAGCACTGACGGGTCACTTCCTTCAACACCGCCCCCAGCAGAGGAGGAGGAGGATGAGTTATACCGGCAGTCGCTGGAGATCATCTCTCGGTACCTTCGGGAGCAGGCGACCGGTGCCAAGGACACGAAACCAATGGGCAGGGCAGGAGCCGCCAGCAGGAAGGCGCTGGAGACCTTGCGCCGCGTCGGGGACGGGGTGCAGCGCAACCACGAGACGGCCTTCCAAGGTAAGGGGGTTGAGTAGTCGCCGAGGCCGCGCTCCCCTTTTTCGGTGTCTCCCTGGACTCAGCCACCCGGCTGGGTGGAAACTTCCCAGTTAATAAACCAGAATATTCTGGCCATGAGTCATTGTTTCCGCCCATGTTTAGTCTTTGGAAATGGCAGCACTGTTCTAAGGCCGGAAAGGGTGGGATGTCAATTTCCAAGTGGGGTCGACCGGAGTTCCCTAGGGTCCATATAGCTACTTCCCCCGCCGTGGGTGGACAGGCGACTCGTGCGCCGCCTTAGACAAAAGAGGCCATGAGGACTTGCATGCTTTTCTTCCTCAGGCATGCTTCGGAAACTGGACGTCAAAAACGAAGACGATGTCAAATCTTTGTCTCGAGTGATGGTCCATGTTTTCAGTGACGGCGTAACAAACTGGGGCAGGATTGTGACTCTAATTTCTTTTGGTGCCTTTGTGGCCAAACACTTGAAGACCATAAACCAAGAAAGCTGCATCGAACCATTAGCAGAAAGTATCACAGACGTTCTTGTAAGGACAAAACGGGACTGGCTAGTCAAACAAAGAGGCTGGGTAAGTTTGACTTGAGATTGAAGGGTGCCCTGGAGTGGAAATGAAATTAAAGATTTTTTTCGAAAAGGTCGGGGGGAGCAGCGCCTGTGGATCAAAGGAGTAGGCCGCCGGCCCCGTATGCCGGAGGTGGCGGGTTCAAACCCAGGCCCGGCCAAAAAGAAAAAAAGAAAAAAGATAGGAATGGGCGGTGCCTGTGGTTCAGTGGGTAGGGTGCTGACCCCATATACTGAGGGTCGCGGGTTCAAACTAGACCCCAGTCAAACTGCAACAACAAAAAATACCTGGGCGATGTGGCGGGCTTTTGCAAAAAAAAAAAAAAAAGTAAAGGTGGGGATATCTAAAGGTTTTTATGAGGCACGACTCAGGTTTCCGGGCTCTAACTGATGGACCTTGGTTGTTCGATGTTGATTTAAATAGTGGGTCCTTGAAGATAATGGTATTGCACTCTTGAATTGTATGGGAAATCCTGGTTTTCTCTAATCCTTTGTTGCTGTTCAGTTGGATGTTTTCAAACCAGTGGATTCAAACCATGAAGAAATGAGTCACCTGGGATCGCCAAAGTACATTCCCAAGGGGGCCTCCCTATTTTAATTGACTCGATGGGGGGTGGGTGGAGCCTGTGTTTTAAACATACCACGCAGAGGGTTTTCATACCGGATGTACACTAACGTGAGAAATACTGGCCTGTGCAGTTGAGATAATCACTTGATGGGTTTTGAGAGTAAGGGTTTTCTTCTTTTTCTTGGAAAATGGGAATGCTCAAAGTCTTTTGTTTAGATTATTCGAGTATGACTGGGGTGTTACTGTAAAATCAAGTTTTACTCTTAGGAATGTTCAATTACTGAATTGAAGAACTAGAGAAATGTCTTTTATTTTTATTTGGCAGTCAAGAGTAAATAATAAGGGCAGCACCTGTGGCTCAGTGACTAGGGCGTAGGTCCCATATACCAAGGGTGGCGGGTTCAAACCCTGCCCCGGCCAAACTGCAACAAAAAAATAGATGGGCGTTGTGGTGGGTGCCTGTAGTCCCAGCTGCTTGGGAGGCTGAGGCAAGAGAATCGCCTAAGCCCAGGAGTTGGAGGTTGCTGTGGCCTATGTAATACCACGGCACTCTACCGAGGGCAATAAAGTGAGACTCTGTCTCTACAAAAAAAAAAAGTGAATAATAAGTTCATCATTGTAATTATTGTGTTGGGCGGGGGGACAGCCTTAGATGTTTTTAAATCCTGTTTTCTCTGTATATAGTGTTATTAAGACAGTGGAAACCCATACTTGAAAATGTGCTTTTCTTTTTGTTTTGTTTTGTTTTCTAGGATGGGTTTGTGGAGTTCTTCCATGTAGAGGACCTAGAAGGCGGCATCAGAAATGTGCTGCTGGCTTTTGCGGGTGTTGCTGGAGTAGGAGCTGGTTTGGCATATCTAATAAGATAGCCTTGTAAGTGCAATAATTGACTCCTAACCAACAACAGCAACCAGAACCACATTCGTCTGTGAAATCAAATGTATTTATGAAGTTGGACTTAAGCTGCCCTAGGCTGTATGTAACTTGAAAAAGCAGCCTACCCAGAAAAGGAAGTGGCAAGAGGAATGTGACTTACAAGAATAAATACATGGGAAAAGTGGTCCCCCTTGATTGAAGAGTCACTTTCTGAAAGAAGCAAAGTTCAGTTCAGCAACAAGGAAACAGGCCATGGAGTAGGACTTTTAGATTTAGTGAAGACAGTAGGGTGGAAAGACATTTTCCTTATTTAGACCAGGAGTGTGGCCAGTAGTTGGACTAGTCATAGAATTCATTAAATATGCCCACAAATTAGTTCATTTCCTATAGTGTTAAAAGAGAAGCACTAACAATGCCAGTGACCCCGTATAAAAGTGGATTTAAGCTACAAGTAATAGAACTATGACTAGAGCCTCAGTACTGTACAACAGAGTGTGAAGGGAAGCTTTTCCTAGTAGGCTTTCCAGGTATAATTCTTGAAGAATAGAAAGTTCAAGCATTCAGGACTTCTAAACCTGTTGTACCTTAGCTTTGTTTGAATGATTCTTAGTTTATTAGCCTAGTAATGGCCAAGAATACTTGGTGTAGGTCCTAATATTGTCTGTAAAAATTGTATATATTTTTACAGAAAGTCTATTTCTTTGAACAATAAAGGGGGGGGGGTTCTCAAATTTAGTTTTTTTCATACCCTTTTGAATTTTGCAACTTCTGTAGTTAGGAACCTATTTCTTACAACTTTTCTATGCTAAACTTTGTCTTGCCAGAGTGTGTGCAGAACCAATTGATGTAATTCTATGAAACCTAGTTGTAGTGAAACAAAGCTGATTCATAACTATGCAGGCTTTAATTTTCCTTTCTGACTTTGGTAAGTATTCCATAGATCGGCTTTTCTTTGAAAACCTGCGATTGAGTGGTTGAAGAATAGAAATGAATCCTTTCGCTTTGTTATAAGTAGGTTTTCAATAATGGAGGAGGACTTTTAGATTTAGTGAATAATGGGTCAAAGAGGTGTTTTTAAGGTGGGAGGGTGGATGACTTAGAAATAATGGGTTTTGATTGGTCAACAACTATTTTGAGTTCCTTTCATTTGACCTAATTTAACTGGTGAAATTTAAATTTGAGTTCATAAGCTAATCTTTGAAGCTTTTACTGAAAGATTTTTTTAAAGCTATTCCAAAAGGGACTTACTGTGTGTAAAAAGATCGTATCAGGTGAATGGATGAGAGATATTTGATCACTTGTTTGCATAATAAATTGTAAAATTATGGCTTGGAAAAGCAGGTTAGAGTCTAACCATGGTGCTATTATTAGGCTTCCTTGTTAAACACAGGTCTAAGCCTAGTATGTTAATAAAACGAATATTTGCTGTTTCATTTCTGTTCATGATTCCCAAACTTTGTTTCAGATTTTTCCATTGGCATGTCTTTGGATTTCAGATTTGATGTTGTCAGACTTAGCTTTTATTTCCTATTCTTCCTCGAAATACTAGCTGTTTATTCTCCTGCTACAGATACTTAACATCAGTCTATACTTTACCCTGCCATTCCTGAACTCTTACTCGCCCTATTAGATTTTGGCACTGGGAACCTGAGTGACACTCCCCTCCCCCCAGGCGAAGTCAACAGACCTTCATCTTTCATGAATTTTGTCCTGTTGGAAAGTGGTTAAAAACCATGAATGCTCTGACAGTAGTAACAGTCTGAGGAAGTCCTTCTTCCTCAGACTGGTACCTATTCAGTTGTTGCTTTTTCCTATCTTTGAGGATAAGTTTCTTTAGGAATTTCAGGAGGGCATCTTAATGTAGTTTTCTCTCTATAGTTTCTTTGGTATTGCAATATGCTCACTTAAATTTACAGAAAGTTATATAAAAAGCTACTGGTAAACTGAAGAAAGCTCCTGTATTGTAATTAGTGCCATTTGAAAGCCTTCACCCTCAGAACGTGATCTTTAGTCTATTGGACTCCAGATAAAAATAGGCATGAGTAAGATGACTAAGAATGTAATGGGAAGAATTTCCTTGCCAGCCCATCTTGGAGCCATAGGTCATCTTACTAGAGCTATTTTTACCTATATATTTATCATTCTTGATCATAAACCACTTATTTATATCATGTCTTATCTCTAGGGACCTAAAAGCACTTTATGTAGTTTTAATCTTAAGATCTGGTTATGGTTATGGCCTGTCTCCCAAATCCAGTTGTGGAAATAAGCACATAGATGTGCATTGGTATTTAGGGGCCCTACTTAACTCACTAGTATGGCTGCTGGAATACAGATGAGTATTTTAGTTGATATTTAGGGTTTAGGGCAGCTGAAGCTTAGGGACCCCAAGTAGTTTGGGGTAGGAGGGCAGACAGTTGGTTTAGGAAGAGGAGATATGTGGTCTGGGTGCTGACTGGCTATATAATTCAGGCAAATCCTCCAAAAGGGAAAGGGGAGGGGCTGCTTGGAAAGATGGCTTTCAGCGAATTCTGTTTTGTCTTATGCTTCTCTCAGGGAAAAACTTGCAATCCTCTAGTGTTCATGTATTTTCTGGGGGGTGAACACCTTGGTTCTGGTTAAACAGCTAGTGCTTCTTACAGCTGTGCCAGGAAAGGTTAGGACCAACTACAAATTAATGTGGGTTATAAAATGTAGTGTGTTTCCCCTAACTTCTTTTCCTGAGGGGGGGGAAAACATCAATAAATCTTATATTCAAATACAACGTGTGGTATGGATCTTTTCTAATCAACCCCTGCCATCTCTTCTCAGACTTTTGAGTGAAGTCAGCTGAGCAGATATGTAGGTGTATTAACAAAAACAAAGGCCTGGCCAAGCTGATTTATCTCAGTGCAAAGGACAGTTCTTTCCTTCCGATTAGAAGTGTTGGGTTTTTCTTAAACAACAGGGAATTATTTCCTCTCTGTTCTGGTGGTTGGGCATAGGCCAGATGTATTTTTTTGAGACAGGGTCTCAAGCTGTTACCCTGAGTAGACTACTGTGGCATTGTAGCTCATGGCAACCTTAGGGGTCAAGCAATCCCCTTCTCTCAGTTTTTCTGTTTTTAGTAGACACAGGGTCTCACACTTGCTCAGGCTGATCTCAAACCTGCGAACTCAAGTAATCCACCCACCTTGGCCTCCCAGAATGCTAGGGTTAAAGGCGTGAGCCACCTTACCTGGCTCTGTTCTGGTGGTTGGAAGTCTTGAGATCAAGGTGTCTATAGGACTACTTTCAAGACCTTTCTCACTTGGCCTGTAGACGAGTTCCCTACTCCCAGATTTCCCTCAATGTGTTGAGATGTTGGGTTTTGTTTTTAATTTTTTGTTTGTTTTTGAGACAGTCTTACTTTGTCACCCTGAGTAGAGTGCTCTAGCATCATAGCTCACAGCAACCTCAAACTCTTGGGCTCATATGATTGTGATTCTCTTGCCTCGGCCTCCTGAGTAGCTGGGACTACAGGCGCCCACCATGGTGCCCAACAAATTTTTTTTTTTTTTTGGTATGAGACTGGGTCTCTGGCTCAGTCTGGTCTCAAACCCATGAGTTCAGGCAGTCCACCTACCTCCCAAAGTGCTAGGATTATAGGTATGAGCCACCTCACCTAGTAGGTGATGACTTTCTAATTAAACATATTAACTTGTGTACTGTTTTGTTTTTTTTTTTCCCCGAGACAGTCTAATGTTGCACTCAGTAGAGACATATGGCATCACAGTTCACAGCAACCTCAAACTCTTGGGCTTAAGCTATTTTCTTGCCTCAGCCTCCCAAGTATCTAGGACAACAGATACCTGCCACAACACCCAGCTATTTACTTGTGTACCTTGTAATAATTCCTATACATTTTAGTATCAAATGAAAATCTCTGTCCTAAGTTACTGAGTGTTCGTGTAATTTTGAAGTAAGAGGGTTCACTATAGCAGTTCCATCTCGCCGCCACTTAGCCTTTTCAGGTGAAGGAGCTAGAACACTTAAAGTTGAGTTTTGAAGAAGTTTTAGGTACTGTTAAAGTGCTTTTCTTCTCCACTTTTCCAAAAAGCCAGGTGAAAAATCAATCGTGGCTCGGCGCCTGTGGCTCAGTCAGCTAAGGCGCCAGCCACATACACCTAAGGTGGTGGGTTCGAATCCCCAGCCCGGACCCGCCATACAACAATGACGGCTGCAACCAAAAAATGGCCGGGCGTTGTGGCGGGCGCCTGTGGTCCCAGCTACTTGGGAGGTGGAGGCAGGAGACTCGCTTGAGCCCAGGAGTTGGAGGTTGCTATGAGCTGTGATGCCATGGCACTCTACCCAG
>CAUYQV010017019.1:0-14345 GCA_963574575.1 Galagoides demidoff | reverse complement strand
AGTGCTGTGACATCACAGCTCATAGCATTCTCCAACTCTTGGGCTCAAGCAAGTCTCCTGCCTCAGCCTCCCAAGTAGCTGGGACCACAGGCGCCCACCACAACACCCGGCTATTTTTTGGTTGCAGCCGTCATTGTTGTTTGGCGGGTCCAGGCTGGATTCGAACCCGCCACCTTAGGTGTATGTGGCTGGCGCCTTAGCCAGTTGAGCTACAGGGGCCAAGCCACAAAGGGATTTTTCTAAAGGCCAAATTTGATCATCATTCTCCAGATTAAAATAATTTTTTTGCTCTGAAGCAAATTTCTCAAGATGGTCTATAAGATAATTCTGTTTAACTCCCTTGGCCTCATTTCTATCAACCCACTTCCTTACTCTGCACAACCCAGCCACACTAAATGATCTATAGTTCCTTAAATAAGGTATGGTTTTTCTTTCATCTCCTTGGGTCATTTTCAGATACTATTTCCTCAAATGGCACTAGTCTTTCCAACACTCCAAGCCCCACCCCTACACCTTGTACAATTTTACTTAACCAACTTCTGCCTAGGCTCTCCTGCCCCCTGGGATGGGTCTACATGTTGTCATAAATGCCCTGTGACAGTAATTACCAACTGTAATTGCCTGTTTATCTTTTACTCCTCTGCTAGACCATAAGCTCTCTTCTGAAAGCAGTGGCTGTATCTTGTTCACTTTGAACAGGAACTTAGTAACTATTTCTTAGATGAATGAATGAATAAAGTACACACTTTTCTTTACTCCTAGTACAAGGTCCATAATTCAGGTCATTATTTCTTGCTTGAATGATTACAAGTTTCCTTATAACAAATAACTTTCCCGATGAATACAATGGTCTACCTTCAATCTATTCTCTATACTTCAATACAAATTAAGTAAACTTGATTAAAAAAATTAGAAGCTTCCCTATTATCCATGGAAATAAATCCAAACTCCTTAGCATAAAATACAAAACCCTTTCATTGTCTGGGCTCTACTAAACTATCCTTTCCCATCTCCTGACATTCCCACACACTGTCACTGTGCCTTTGGCTTTAAGAAACCATGGGGGGGGGGGGAGAAGGAAAAAAAAAAAAGGAAAAAAAAAAAAAAAAGAAACCATTCACAGTTCCCTGAACTTGCCATTGTTTTTCAAACCTATCTACACTAAATTGTTTTCCCTACTTTTAAAAACCTGCCTATTGAACACTATAGTAAGATCTAAAAAAGCCCTACACTTGGAGTAGATGGACCTTAACTATAAATGTCGGGATAAAGTATTATTCTCTCCTCCTGACAGCACCCATCTTGGATCATTTTCTTAAGCAGAAGCAGAATCTATTTACATATTTAAGTTACTTTCACTGGGGTCCATCTGGGCAATGGATTCTCCTTTGACATATACAATATGCCTGCATCTAACTCCATTATCCAAAATGCCACATCCCAAAAGAAAAAAGAATATTTTACAATACTGGCTTCATAATAAATATACTTTAACCATCAAACAGTATCAAGTAGACTCCTTAATACAATGTCATTAGCATTTTTTTTTTATGGAGAACGTGTAGGAGGAAGGCTTGTCATCTGACAGTATCTTACCAGGTTAGCATTATGCAAGGAGCAGAATTAACAAGCAGAAAGTAACAGTTACTGTCACCAAAAAGTCTGTATCCCTAAGTGAACTCTACGTGCAATGAAGTGGAAGTTGGGTTTTTCCTGTTCTAAAATCCAACGTGCTCACATTCCTTCCAGGTAGCCAGGACTGGTGAAATACAGACTCGCCAGCATGAAAAGCAGTCAGTGTTCTGCCTCCTGCATCCATAACTTGTCAAATAAATGCTGCCTTTGTAGTTGCCACACCAACAACCACCCCCAAAATGAGGTGGGGGGGGGGGGAGTAGTCTGCCTACCCCAGTAATATCTCCTTTCCTATGATAGAATTTTTTTCTACATTGAGTCTCTTGTGATGTTGAGAAATCTACATTGACTTTATCACGTCTACCCTATTCTAAATCTGACAGGATTTACATAGAACTGACTAAGCGGCATGTGCCTGACACCCTCACTCACTTCCGTTCAAGGGATCTTTAGTGAGAACATGAAAGAAAGGTTTCACTCAAGCAGATCTGCTCTGGAATTTAGGCTCCACCAATTACTAGTTTGGCACTTTGGGTAATTTGCTTAACATCTCAATGCATAATTTCTTCTGATATAAAACAGAGATAATAAAAGTATGAGCTATAAAGTAGCTAATGGGGTTGTCAGGATTAAATAAACTAGTATTATAAATGAATGCCACACCAGGCACATCCTAAGCATGCTATAAACACAAGCTATTATGATTGTTATTACAGTATTTCAATTTTGTTGCTATAGGTATTCTATTTGTTTTAGACAAGATCAATATCAAAGAGGGTAATAAATTCCACATTAAAAAAAAATTTAAGGGGGCAGTGCCTCTGGCTCAAAGGAGTAGGGTGCCAGCCCCATACGCTGGAGGTGGCCGGTTCAAACCCAGCCCTGGCCAAAAACTGCAAAAAAAAAATTAAGGCAGACCCAGTGGCTCATGTCTTCCACTCTGGGAGGCCAAGGGCATGCAGCCCTCCATACGCCAATCCTCATGCACCAATACTCGGGAAAGGACTTAATTCTATACAGTTAAGATAGAAATAGGTTGAGGCTGGTGGAGGAGAGGAAGGGTTGGGTTGAGCTAGAAAAGAGGGGAAGGGAATGAATGAATGAATGAATAAGGGGGAAAAAGACAGAAAACAAGGGCTAATTGTAGTGGCTCATACCTCCAATCTCAGTACTCTAGGAGGTGGAGGTGGGAAGACTGCTTGAGGCCAGAAGTTCAAGACTAGGCTGAGTGACATGGAGACCCTGTCTCTACAAAAAATAGAAAAATTAACTAGGCATGTTGGTGAGTGCCTATAGTCCCAGCTACTCCAGAGGCTAAGGCAAAAAGATTACTTGAGTGCAGGAGTGTGAGGCTACAGTGGGCTATGATAACTCCACTGCATTCTTAACTCTAGCCTCGGCAACAGAGTAAGACCCTGTGTTTAAAAAAAAAAAAAAAAAGACAGAAAATAAGAAAGGCATATGAAAAATGTATATAAAATTAAACCTAGTTACAGCTTCTGAACCAGAAAACTAAATTGCATATAGCTTTACATTTGGTAAAATGACTTTCCTGAAACATGTTGTGAGTCTGCAATTGTAACCAAAGTACAGAAAGCACCCCAGAAATAAATTATTCCAAAATTAGACCAATTAAAGGTAGGAAGATAAAGATATCAGTCAATATTTTCAAGAAGGTATGCTGCATTTCATAAACACCATAAAAGTCACAACTGCTTTATAGACCATCAATCGAAATACGGTTTCTAGCATGCTTTAACAAATATTCCAAATCAATATGCCTTACAAATTCTTTAGAGATTCCCCACTTAATAATTCACTTCTTACTACCTTTCTGAAAATTTCCTCTTTGACTCTAGATTTTCATCCAACTAGATGCTCAATTATTCCTCAAAAACATTTCCTTCAGCTACTTTGTTTTAATGCTGATATGGTACCATATTATTTTACTGCTCAACTTCTGGGTCAGCATTTACCACAAAATTTTATCTCCTTCTAAAACTCATATACTGAAGCTGCTTTGGGGGACAAATACATTAAAATTAATTTTGAGGGCTTGGCACCTGTGGTTCAAGCGGCTAACACACCAGCCACATACACCCGAGCTGGTAGGTTCGAATTCAGCCCAGGCCCACCAAACAATAACAACTATAACCAAAACATAGCCAGGTGCTGTGGGAGGCACCTGTAGTTCCAATACTTGGGAGGATGAGGTAAGAGAATCGCTTACGCCCAGGAGTTGTAGGTTGCTGTGGGCTGTGAGGCTACAGCACTCTACCGAGGGTGACAGCTTCAGGCTCTGTCTCAAAAAAATTAATTTTGAGGCTGGGCATGTCACTTCATGCCTATAATCCTAGCACTTTAGGAGGTTGGGATGGAAGGATTACTTGAGTACAGGAGTTCGCCTGAGCAAGAGTGAGACCCCTGCCTCTACAAAATACAAAATTGAGCCAAGCATGGGGGGCATGCATTTGTAGTCCCAGCTACTTAGGAAGCTGAGGCAAGAGGATTGCTTGAGCCCAGGACTCTGAGATTTTAGTGAGCTGTGATGATGACACTGCACTCTAGCCCAGGCAACAGAACAAGACTCTGTCTCAAAAAAAAAAAAAAATTTAATTTGAAAAATTAAAAACAACGCTAATGACAACATCTGTTATCCGTTAATCCCCAAAGGGGCTGATTCTTGCTGCAAAGAGAAAAAAGCAACACCAACATCAAAGAGACAGCAGAAAGCAGATTCTTCCTGGGAAGCCCAGTTCTAGGAAAGCTCCTCCCAGCCAGGCTTCCCCTTTTCCTTGCTCGCAGTGGACCCCCATTTATGAAGACAGTGCACTCTTTCTGAATTTGCTCTTTCCCCTTCTCCTATCCAAATACCGATAACACTCTCTGCACGAGTACTAAAGGTTTTGGATTCTTCTTGCTAAAAGGATGGTTGGGGTGGCCAGATAAGTGTGATTCTTCAGTCCCAGAGTAAAAGCTGTGACGGGTGGCCCCTATGTAGAGAAAGTCAATAAACCAGGGATAAGAGGACTAGGTGCTTTGTTCTCCTGGGTAATGGGGGTGAGCAGTACAGGCCTGCTGAGGATACTAAACTCTGATGTTCCTTCTCTACACCTAAACCACCATTCCCCAAGGACTATACCTATTACATCAGAAGGGCTGTCTCAGGTTACTGTGGAACTCTTTTCTGCTGGCTTATTAGGTCGTATGCCAACTATGCTCCCAACTCCTGTTCCCAAGACCACTGTCCTGTTTAATTTTTAAGTATTTAAATGCTATTCCTGTGGAAAAAGCCCAATGTAGATACACCTACATCATTAAAATGACCTAAGTCAAGCAAAAAAATGATACAGTTTAGATTGAGAAATAATGTCAAAGATAAAATCTGGAATCTCCAAATCCATCTTTAGTTTTTTATAGAAGTTGCATAAGTTTTGCACTAAAAATGCTAATGTGTTACAAGTAGATTAGTCAGGCTAAACCACAATGGCGTGAGAAGGCCAATAGAGAGCAGGGCCGAGAGGAGCTGCCTAAGTCTGTACATATGAGTACGGGTGCATTACGATTACACTCTTATGTCTATGGTTCTGGATGAGTCATTATTTTGTACCATTGAGAGTAAAATTTCTGTCCATTGTTACACAAAATATAGAACCAACTATTCCTGGTTATTTTCTATAGAAATTAAACAGAATCTTCTTTCTTACCCAGAACCAGAAATTCTGTTGAAATTTATGAGATTCAAAAAGAATGTAACATCATTTATTAGCCATTTGTTAGTACTGGGAGAAGCTGCTTTGGGTTCACTGTGGAAAATTCTGCAAGGTATAGCTGAACAATTACCATAAAATATGGTTTCCTGTTTGGTAGTCTGGCTATCAATATAATTATAATCTGGTTATCTATCAAATACTTCTTTGAAAATTATTTTTAATGTGTTTAAGGGCCAGGCAGCACCATTATATTGGAGCAGAAAGAACGTCCTAAAGTTAATGGACTCTGTACAGGCCTATAAAAGAACCAGAATCTGTACTACCCCATCACACCCGGAACTGTTAACTTTTCCAAAGCTGTGTGCATTGTCCTTATGTTTGAGGACCTTTCATACTTTAACCTCAAACTATTTTTTTAATCATGTTCCAGCGTAAAATTGATTCATTTGCTGTTCCTAAAAATAACCTGTACTTTTTTCTTATCTTTGCTTTACACTATTCTGTCCACAATTCCCTGTTTCTCATTTATCTCCCTAGATCCTTCTCACAGCTCAATTCTAACTCATCCCGGTAGCTATCCTTCTCAGACTACTCCAGTCAACCACAGGCTCTCTGTCCATCTTCACAACCTCTATAATAGTTATTGTCCCAATCACTTGAGCACTAGTATTGGCCAAACAAAGCAACAAACATTATCTTTTCAGCCGGGCAATGTGCCTCACGCCTGTAATCCTAGCACTCTGGGAGGCTGAGGTGGGTGGACTGCTTGAGCTCATGAGTTCAAGACCAGCCTGAGGCAGATCAAGACCTTGTCTCTACTAAAAATAGAAAAACTGAGGCAAGAGGATCGCTTGAGCCTGAGTTGGAGGTTGCTATGACTATGATGCCACAGCACTCTACCCAAGGCAACAGCTTGAGATTAAAAACGAAACAAAATAAAACAAAAAACTATCTTTTCAATGACTCATAATATTGTGAAAATAAAAGAGTCCTTTAAAACCATTAGAATAGTAGGTACCAAATTTTTGTCATCACCAAGAATACTTTTTTTTTTAATACCTTGCCCTTACTCCTAACTCAATCTTTGACCTCTATGTTTAAGTCTGAAGGCCGTGTTTTTAAAAATTTTGTATATTAAACTACAATTATTGATAGTTTTTTTTAAAACTCTAAATTAAAACCTCTTTTTGTAATAAAAGCCATTCAAATATGTTTTCACACAGAAAGGACATACAACTCCAGTTAAAAACAAAGATACTGATATTTTGGTTAACATGTACAGCTCCAGCATATCTAAAAATGCATAATTACTCTCAGATTAAAAAAAAAAAATCCAGCCTGGGCCCGCCAAACAACAATGATGGCTGCAACCAAAAAACGGTCGGGTGTTGTGGCGGGCGCCTGTGGTCCCAGCTACTTGGGAGGCGGAGGCAGGAGACTTGCTTGAGTCCAGGAGTTGGAGGTTGCTATGAGCTGTGATGCCATGGCACTCTACCCAGGGGGATAGCTTGAGGCTCCATCTCAAAAAAAAAAAAAAAATCCATTGCTATCTACTCAGACTTTTATCAATTTGGAGAACCAAAATCAAGAAGTACTAAGTCGGTTTGGCTCCCCGTAGCACAGCGGTTAGGGTGCCGGCCACATGTACCAAGGCTGGTGGGTTTGACCCAGCCCAGGCCAGCTAAACAACAATGACAACTCCAACAAAAAAATAGCCAGGCGTTGTGGCGGGCACCTGTAGTCTCAGCTACTTGGGAGGCTAAGGCAAGAGAATCACTTAAGCCCAAGACTTAGAGGTTGCTGTGAGTTGTGACGCCACAGCACTCTACCAAGGGCTACGTAGTGAGACTCTGTCTCAACAACAACAAAAAAGTACTAAGTTAAGCCAATCTCTCATTGTACAGATAAGTTAAAACTTAGACCCAGAGCAGGAAAAGAGCTTGCCTAAAGTCGCAAAGGTAGTATCAGGGCCAAGACCTAGAATGGATAAGGATAGTCCTGGCATATAGTAAACACATAATAAAAACACATTGTAAGTTTTTAGGGGCGGGATGGGACAGAGTCTCACTTGGTCACCCTCAGCGTCACAGCTCACAGCAACCTACTTGGGTTTTCAAGTGATCTTCTTGCCTCAGCTTCCCAGTAGCTGGGGCAGGTGCCCGCCACAATGCCTGGCCATTTTTAGTGATGAGGTCTTGCTCTTGCTCAGGTTGTACTCGAACCTGTGAACTCAGGCAATCCACCTGCCTCAGCCTCCCAAGTACTGGGATTACAGGAGTGAGCCACCATGCCCAGCATAAGATTTTTTAAAAAGACAAAATATTATTGAACTTATGTCACATACTCTGAGAGAATCAAAGTCCCTGTGAGTATGAAGTCACATACAAAGCAAAAGTCATTTGAATTCGGATTGAGAACATGATAATCCTAGCAGAAAATAAACTGGCTGTCTAGCTCCTTTACACCTACAGGAGGCAGGATCTACAAATCCTATGTGAGAAAGGCAGTGTGAATTTCAATTAGCTAATTGGCATTGACAAATGATTTAATATCTCTTTATCTCAGTTTCTTTATCTGTCAAACTGACAAAATACCTACTTGCCTAAGTAGCTTGTCAGGAGGTTCAAATTAAACAACATTTGCAAATGCTAACAGCAAGATCTTGTCTCTAAAATAAAATAATGATAATTTCTAAACGTTTTTTTAAAAAAACAATGTTAAAAAGGGCAGTGCCCATAGCTCAGTGGGTAGGGTGCCGGCCACATTACACCGAGGCTGGAGGGTTCAAACTTGGCCCAGGCCAGCGAAAATGATGACAACTGCAACAAATAAAATAGCTGGGCGCTGTGGCAGGTGCCTGTAGTCCCAGTTACTTGGGAGGCTGAGGCAAGAGAATCGCTTAAGCCCAAGAGTTTGAGGTTGCTGTGAGCTGTGACGCCATAGCACTCTACCCAGGGCAACAGCTTGAGACACTGTCTCAAAAAAACAAACAAACAAACAAACAAAATAATGTAAAAAGCACTTTATGAATGGCAAAGCACAAATGTATAGTAGTTTTTTTGTTGTTGCTGTTGAGACAGAGTCCCACCCTATGCTCTCAGCAGAGTGCAATGGCATCATAGCTTGATTCAATCTCAGACTCAGGCTGTGGGCATCACACTGCCTCAGCCTCTGGAAGCCTCTGGGATTATAGGTACTCACTGTGGTACCCAGCAGGCCTTTTCACTTTTTTATGAGTTGGGGTCTCACTCTTGCTCAACCAGGTCTCAAACTCATGAGTTCAAGCAATTCTTCCTCCTCAGCCTCCCACAGTGCTGGGATTACAGGCATGAGCCACTGTGCCCGACTACAGCAGTATTATTAATTAACTATTACACTATATTATTCTAGATATGAGCAAACTAAACATAGAAAGAAAATTCCATGGAACATGCAAATAAAAATATTTCCTACCCTGAAGGAAGAGATGATGCCCATAGGTTAACATAAAACCTTAGGGACTAAGAGTAGAAAGGCTAAATCCTAGAAAGTCTAACAATTAAATACCACCTTAAGGGAAAATCTGTAGTTCATAGCTATATACAGTCACCCCGGAGTATACACAGGGGATGGGTTCCACAATCCCCGCATATACCAAAATCCAAGTATACTCAAATCCGGCGTCAGCCATGTGGAAGCCTCGCGTACAAAAAGTTGACCCTCCATATGTGCAGGTTTCAAAACCTACAAATGGATTTTCAACTCTGTTTCACTGGAAAAAAAATACATGTATAAGTGGACTGACACAGTTCCAACCTGTGTTGTCCCAGGGTCAACTGTACAACAGCATTCACTAATTCCAACCAAATAACAATTCCAAGAGAAAACTCCACTCTTAAAATACTGTTGATTTCATCCTAAATCAGATTACCTTTGACAGCAGGAACTAATCTTAACCATCTTTATAAAACTCACTAAGTATAACACAAATGGAAAGACAGGAAGGGAAGAGCTCCCATCAGTCTAATCAACCCGGAATCCACAGCAGTCGGCTGCAACAAATAAAATAGCTGGGCACTGTGGCAGGTGCCTGTAGTCCCAGCTACTTGGGAGGCTGAGGCAAGAGAATCGCTTAAGCCCAAGAGTTTGAGGTTGCTGTGAGCTGTTGCTGGGAAGGAGACACAAAGAAGAAATGCTATGGCCATTCAGTCAAACAACAATCAGTCTGAATATAACTGAATGATTTCAACGTTTCAAAGGAAATTATTTCTGATTGAGCATGCCGGCTCACACCTATAATCCCAGCACTTTGGGAGGCCCAGGCAGGAGGATCACTTGAGACCAGGAGTTCAGCCTGGGAAACATAGCCAGACCTCATCTCTACAAGGCAATTTCAAAAAAATTAGCTGGGCATAGGGGCACATGCCTGTAGTCCTAGCTACTGGGGAGGCTGAAACAGGAGGACCATTTAAGCCTAAGAGTGTGAGGCTGCAGTGAGCTATGATCACGCTGCTGCACTCCAGCACGGATGACAGAGCAAGACACAGTATCCATCAATCAACAGAATAATCGCTACCTGGATTCACCAAGCAGAAGTCCCGTAATGAACAGTTAAGAATCATTAACAAAGCTGATTAAAAACTATTTCCTCCTCCTTGCCGATATTTAAACTTGAAAGTCAACCCTTTCTTAACTTGCAAAATGTAGGCTTCAGTCCCTCTTGGGTCAAATCCTTATTAATAGTGATTTTATTCAGAACTGATCAATAAGTGAGGGAAGCCAACAGCAAATCCTGCAGTTACAAGTCTTTCTCAATGATGAAGATACGCAAAATGACAGATACTCAAAATGGTATCTTCCAAATAAAGAAGCTGATGCTCTTAGTCATTCAAGTTCAAAATCTAGAGATTATAGCAACTGGGCAGCGTAGCCCAGTGGTTAGAGGGACAGCCCTGCATGGCAAGGGCGGCAGGTTCAAACTCTGCCTAGGCTTGCTTGAGGAAAAAAGAAAGAAAAACAAAACAGAGATTCTATCAGGAAGATTGATATTCTGGGTTGGCTGACAGGTAGTCTAATGAAGGAAGGACAAAATGAATTTAACTGGGAAATTACAAGTAATTTGCTGATTAACTTCCTTTTGAGGAGGAGAAACTAGATTGAGATAAACTTTCCTAACTTAAACTTTAGGTCTGGACTAATCCAAACAGTAAGCAATTGTGAATAATAATTATCAAGATTACAAAGTAATCTTCAGACGCCACATAAACTATAAAACTAAACAAACACAATAGGTTCTTTAAAACACTGAAATTACTACAACAGTGTTATAAAGGATTTTTTAATCCTCTTAAAAATTATACAAAAAAATAATGGGGAATGTGTCATTTTGAATCTAAATGGTATTTAGCTCTCCAACAGACTGAACCAGTTAAAGAGAAACCTCACAGTTTCAAGAGCAGTGAAACTGTAGATCAAGTGGCCTTATATAAGGCAGTGACGCAAATTCAGTCTCCCTGGACACAGGACAGGGGCTGGATGAAAAAGCCTGTGTAATTTCATATCAGGTTTCCATTCTTCTGTACTCACTCATGGGTATCATTTTGCTGCAACCTTGCTCTCCAGATTCATATAGTACCAGTACTAGACACATAATATCTATTATCTGAAACTCAACTATCATTAGAATGTTAAGCTTGACCCAGCGGAAGACTAATTCTTGTTCCTTCCTTGCTTGATAAGAAATAAAAATAATTTTTCTAAATGTACATGGATAATACTTAGAAACACCAGGTTCACCATAAGAAAAAGAAGATCTCAAGAAATCATTCTTAATAACCAAGATCTGGGCCACAAAATAAAATCATTTTCTGCCTCTGAATTTTCCTTAATAAAAGAAAAAGAACTAAAACAACAATTTATTGACTACTGAGCCATAAGGGGCTCCACGGTTTCTACTTAAAGGAAAATGGAAGTTCAAAGCTATACCTTCCCCAAAGAAAACCCCACCCCAACCATGTCAATTACTACTAGCTAAAACAAAACAAACACACAGAAGAAACAACAGCCTCCCAACTCCCAGGGGTTTAACAAATGGGCCAGATCAAACTATATATTCATTTGTTCACAACAAGTAAGTATACATGTAACAGCCAACTCAGCCAGTTCCCACAAAGCACACACCCTTCAGAAGAGCCTGGGTCACTGTCACATACATTTTGTGGTCCATAACTTCTGGCTCCACTTCCTATAACCTTTGTAATTTTCTAAGTAACTAAAGCAGTAAGTCTGTTTGGTTAAAATACTGTATTTGACCTTTTGTCTGTGATCCCTGAAACAGCTCCCTAACAGCTCCAGAGTGATAAAAATGAAAGACAGTCCCTGGGCGGCGCCTGTGGCTCAAAGGAGTAGGGTACCCACCCCATATACTAGAGGTGGCGGATTCAAACCCAGCCCTGGCCAAAAACTGCAGAAAAAGAAAGAAAGAAAGACAGTCCCTTTCAACTACACAACACTTATGGTAATGATTTTTGGAAAGTCCCTAAATAATAACCACAGGACTGGCAGCTGGTTGCCAGAGCAGCCAACCCTAAACTCAGAGGGTTGGAACTCACAGCCCCACTCCCACCTCTGGCAATAAGAAAGGGGCTGAAGGTTCAACTGATCACCAGTGGCCAATGATTTAATCAGTTATGCTTACCTAATAAGGGCTCCCAAAAAACCCGTAAGAACTGAGGTCAGGGAGTTTCCAGGAAGGTGCAGAATAACGCACCCACTTGCTGGGAGAGTGATACACCCCAAATCTATGGGCATGAAAGCTCCTATGATCTAGAACCTTCCAGGCCTTTCCCTGGGTATCTCTTCACTTGGCTATTCATTTGTATATTTTATAAAATAGACTTTATGGCCTGGCAAGGTGTCTCATGTCTACTTATAAGCCAGCACTTCAGGAGGCCATGACTGGAGAATGGATCACTAGAGGATAGGAGTTTGAGAACAGCTAAGCAACCCTGTCTCCACACATACACACAAAATGTTTTTAAGGGCGGTGCCTGTGGCTCGAAAGGGTAGGGCGCGCCGGTCCCATTATGCCGGAGGTGGCGGGTTCAAACCCAGCCCCGGCCAAAAACTGCCAAAAAACAAAAAAAGTTTTTAATTAGCCAGGCATGGTGTCACGCACCTCTCCTTGAGCACTACTTGGAAGGCTGAGGTAGAAGGACTGCTTGAGCTGAGGCATTTGAGGTTGCAGTGAGCTATGTATAATCAGGCCACTGCTCTCCAGCCTGGGCAACAGAACAAGACCCCGACTTATAAGGCAAAATATTCTGAAGTTTTGTTTTTTTGTTGTTTTTTTGTCTGGGAACGAGGTGGGGTTTGAGACAGAGTCTCACTCTGTTACCCAGACTAGAGTATCATGGCATCAGCCTAGCTCACAGCAACCTCAAATTCTTGGGCTCAAGCCATCCTGCCTCAGCCTCCAAAGTAGGTGGGACTATAGGTGCCCACCACAGCAGCTGGCTAATTTTTCTATTTTTAGTAGAGACCCCATCTGGCTCTTGCTCAGGCTAGTCCCGAACTCCTGAACTCAAGCAATTCTCCTGCCTTGGCCTCCCAGAATGCTAGGATTACAGGCATGAGCCACCATGCCTGGCCCAAAATATTTTCTATAACAGATACATATGTTTCCCTGGGTCCTTTTTTTTTGAGACAGAGAATCAAAGAGTATCAAGCTGTTACCCTGGGCAGAGTGCCGTGGTGTCATAGCTCACAGCAACCTCCAATTCTTGGGTTCAAGCGATCCTCTTGCCTCAATTTTTCTATTTTTAGTAAAGACAGGGTCTCGCTCTTGCTCAGGCTGGTCTCAAACCTGCGAGCTCAAGCAATCCACCTACCTCGGCCTCCCAGAGTGCTAGGATTACAGGCGTGAGACACCATGCCCAGCCTATGTTTCCCTGGGTTCTGTGAGTCCCTCTAACAAATTAACCAAATCCAAGAAAGGATGAGAAACCCAATTTATAGCCAGCTGGTTATAAACTTAGATAAAACAAACAATCTTGGGATTAGCATTAGAGGTAGAAGGCACTCTGGGGGAACTGAATCACCAACTGTGAGATGGGACAGTATATCCAGATAGGCAGTGTAGCAACTGAACTGAATTAAATTGATGAAGGGAGTTGAAGTGGGAGACATCCAGGTGGTGGCCACTGTAGAACTGGCAGATTTCTTAGTGTGTGAGGAAATACTCACGTATATCTGGCTCCAGAAGTACTTTGCGTTGTGAGAGTATGAGAGAAACAGTTTGTTGTGACTATATTCTCAGAGTAATCCACGGTCATTTGGGCAGCTCCTACACAAGAGGAAAAGCCTACTGCATGTGCAGTAAAAAATAAATATTAAACCTTTAGAACTATTTGCACAAAAAAAGATGGACTCCCAAGTCAGACTGGGAAGGAGTGGTGCTTATCAAAGGTCAACAACACAATACAAATTTGCTCCACTGTCTTGGTCAGAGCGCATGGACAAAACCGTGTTCTTTACACAGAATCTTCCAAACATTAACCAATGTGCATGGCAGCCTGATGAGGTAAATGATGTTTTACAAATAGGGTGACGTATCCCAGGGATACTGACTAGGCCAGTGTTCTCTCTGCCTTTCACTTAGTATACAGATCAATGTTTATTATTACAGAAAGCTGCTCTCAATTTCACACATAAGACATTATTTTTTTTTTTTAAGACATTATGGTTTGGCTCGGTGCCTGTGGCTCAATCAGCTAAGGCGCCAGCCACATACACCTAAGGTGGCGGGTTCGAATCCCCAGCCCGGGCCCGCCAAACAATGATGGCTGCAACCAAAAAATGGTCGGGCGTTGTGGCTCACGCCTGTGGTCCCAGCTACTTGGGAGGCGGAGGCAGGAGACTCGCTTGAGCCCAGGAGTTGGAGGTTGCTATGAGCTGTGATGCCATGGCACTCTACCCAGGGGGATAGCTTGAGGCTCCATCTCAAAAAAAAAAAAAAAA
>CAUYQV010017018.1:0-26057 GCA_963574575.1 Galagoides demidoff | reverse complement strand
AAGATGATACGGGAAAGCCGGGCCTTAAAAGTCAAGTCAGGAGTTTGGATTCATTCTGCAGGCTGTGGCGTGCTGCTGGAGGGTTTCAGGCAGGGCGGTGAGATTATAAATCCGCCTTTGGTCCCAGCTACTTGGGAGGCGGAGGCAGGAGACTCGCTTGAGCCCAGGAGTTGGAGGTTGCTATGAGCTGTGATGCCATGGCACTCTACCCAGGGGGATAGCTTGAGGCTCCGTCTCAAAAAAAAAAAAAAAAGACCTGATTAGCCTGCAGAAATAAGTAAATGATTAAAGTTGATTTTTTAAAAAAAGATACAGATGAAGAGGTACATAGGAAGAGGTATGGGAGAAGGGGTGCAGAGCTTCCACACTGTGTTGTAGGGGGGTGCCAGCCTTTAGGAGTTCAGCAACCTGGAAGCCCCTCAAATCTTGCAGTTTGATGTTCTGTTTCTTTTTTCTGATTAATATGAGGGTACAGATGATTAGGTTCCATTATTGTTCACATTTGTTAAGGAAAGTCCAAGTTGTAGTTGAGCCCTTCACCCAGAGGGTGTGCTATATACCCCTACATTGTTTGTACCAGTTAGGTGAGCGTACCTCCCCCTCTGTCCCTCTCCTCTCCCTCCTTGAATTTAACTGTATTTTTCTCTTACGTGGGTGTGTAGTTGTTCATCTAATATTAGTATTGAGTACATTGGATATACTTGCTTTTCCGTTCTTATGATATTTTACTTAGAAGAATGCTTTCTAAATCCAAAAGATGTAAAAAGTCTTTCTTTTCTTTTTGGAGACAGTCTCAAGCTGTCGCCTTGGGTAGAGTGCTGTGACATCACTGCTCACAGCAACCTCAAACTCTTGGGCTTAAGCGATTCTTTTGCCTCAGCCTCCCAACTAGCCCGCCTGCCACAATGCCCGGCTATTTTTTTTGCTATAGTTGTCATTGTTTTTTGGCGGGCCCAGGCTGGATTCAAACCCGGCAGCTCCAGTGTACGTGGCTGGCACCTTAGCTGCTTGAGCTATAGGCACCAAGCCTAAAATGTCTTTCTCTATGGCTGAATAGTATTTTGTGGTATACCTACAACATAGTTTGTTCATCTGTTTGTGAGTTGATGGGCATCTTGGTGATTGTGAATTGAGCTGCAATAAACATTCTAGTGCAAATATCTTTATTAATCAAGGGACTCTCTAATATAAGAAAGAGACCTAGAAAGGAAAACAGAAATCCATAGATATACCAAATTAATTCCTTTTTTTTAAGACAGGGTCTCACTCTATCTCCCAGGCTAGAGTGTAACAGTGTCTTCATAGCTCACTGCAGCCCACCAGGCTCCTGGGTTCAAGTGATCCTCCTGCCTCAGCCTCCCAAGAAGTTGGAACTATGAGAGACCTGCTACCATAGGCTGGTCTCCAACACCTGGCCTCAATAATCTTTCCAGCTGGGCTTCCCAGACTGCTAGGATTACAAGCATTAGCCACCATACCTGGCCCCAAATAATTCCTTTCAATGATTAATTTTACCTTTTTTCCACTTTATTGTTGACTATAAACCTTGGTATTCAACAACAATTTGGCTAAAATAAATCAAGCACTTAATGATTGCTTAATATATGCTTGGCAGTACATATATTAGCTATCAGAGATTCAAAAGAATGAAGGGATACTGCCCTCTAACTCAGAGTTTATAATCTAGTTGCTCAAACAAAACAAAGAAAAAACTTACGTGGCACAATAAGTAGGAATTTAGACAATCATCAATGGCTAGGCTGGGCGCGGGTGGCTCATGCCTGTAATCCCAGGACTTGGGAGGCAAGGTGGGTAGATTCCCTAAGCTCACAGTTTCGAGACCAGCCTGAGCCAGAGCAAGACCTTGTCTTTAAAAATAGCCAGGTATTGTGGCAGGCGCCTGTAGTCCCACCTACTTGGGAGGTTGAGGCAAGAATTGCTTAAACTCAGGAGTTTGAGGTTGCTGTGAGTTGTGACACCACAGCACTCTACCAAGGGTGACAAAGTGAGACTCTGTCTCACCAAAAAAAAATTATCAATGACTAGAGGAGTCAGAGAAGACATTTCTGAAATAGTATGACTCTGGAACACCTTGTAGGATAGAGGGATAGTAGAGAGAGAAGGCACACTAAGCAAAGGGTAGTAGGTAGCATAAACAAAAGGCCAGGGGTAGAAATGGGTGTGAGGTGTTTAGATGACATTGAGGAAAAATTCCCTGACTTGAGGAAATAAGATGATTTGAGAGAGTAGAAGTAAGGTTTAGTTGAGCCTGGTATGTGCTCCTGTAGGCTTGAGTCTGAGTTCAAGGCTGCAGTGAGCTATGACAGGGCCACAGTACTTCTTAGTGTGGGTGACAGAGTGAGACCCTGTCTGTAAATAAAATATAGTTAATATATGAGGACATGAGGAGACACTCATTTTGTTGACTTTTACCCTTCACAGGAAATACAGCCAGAGTTCTAGGCCTCCAGTTCCAAACTATGTTGTTTGTGAAGAAACAAAGGAACTTAGGTAAGATCTCTCTTGCTAAAGTAGTAAACATGAGCCTGATCACAGTGATTCTTGATGGCATCTTAAACATGCTAGAGTTGAGTGAGAGTAATATGACAAGTCTGTTATTCTGAACCAAGTTTCATGTGTATGTAGTTGACAGCCCTGTTACTTTGTTATGATTGCAGGGATGAAAGTAAGCTTCAAGATCAAACTTTCATCACCCAGCAAGTTCCAGTATCAGACCCTTCGAGTGAAATGGTGCTAACCAATATTCCAAAAGGACTGCAAGAGTCGGACATAGTAAGGAGTCTGCATCTAATCAAATTATGCACATAACTGTTACCCCTCCCCATGCAGCTTCTTTCCCAATCACAGTACTTTTCTCTAGTAGCAAAGACCCCTTAGGTATCAGTGGAATGAGTAATAAAAAGCACTAGTATGAAATTATAGGAATTTTTTTTTTTTGAGACAGAGTTTTACTATGTTGCTCTTGTTAGAATGCAGTGGTATCACAGCTCACAGCAACCTCAAACTCTTGGGCTTAAGCCATTCTCTTGCCTCAGCCTCCCATGTAGCTGGGACTACAGGCATCCACCACAACACCAGGCTATTTTTTGTTGTCATTTTTGTTTAGTAGGCCTGGGCTGGGTTTGAATCTGCTAGCCCCAGTGTATATGGCTGGTGCCCTAGCCACTGAGCTATGAGCGCAGAGCCAATTATGGGAAATTTTATGAAAATATCCACACTAAAGGCATATTATATTTAATGCAAATGTAGATTGATGCCTCTTTTAGTGTGGAAAATCTGTTGATTTCCTTTTGCAATAAGCATTCTAGCCAAAATGTGTATGATCTTTTAAGTAAGATTAAATATAATTACCTTATAAGTCTTGGCTGTGGACATAGATGGGATATTGAAATCACTACAATCTAGAGAACAAAGACATTATAAGGAAGGATGATGCCATTAAAAAAAAAAAGCCATGTATTTCCCTTTAAGAGCTTTTTATTTTTAATTTATTATTCATAAATCAATTAGTACAATGTGGAATCTGAAAAATTTCAAATGAGGACACATTAGAGCAAAAAGAAAATAAAATACTGAATTTTTTAAATGCTATACCATGAATATAACTGATTTTTTTCCATCTAAGAAACGAACTCTGAGCAAGTAGCTGGCCAAGTGAATTGATTCTAATTAAAGCAACATAATTCTGATTAGTCAGATTTTTTTCAGTCATGAAAAAAACCCTGTTTTTGTTGTGTTTTTTTTTTTTTGCCATAGGGTCTTCCTCTGTTGCCTGGGGTAGGTGCAGTGGTAGCTTCAAGTGATCCACCTGCCTTGGCCTCCCAAAATGTTAGAATTAAAGGCATAAGCCACAAGCCACTGCCTGGCTGGGGAATATTTTTTTTAAAAAATGATTTCCCTTAAATGTAAAGAAAATGTCAGGAGTCTCTGTGATTATATTTAATCCCACTTGGAATTTAGATAATAGTGATCTTTTTTTCAACCCAGCCTATAGCTATTGGATTAAATATCACTACCACTTGTCAGCTGTGATAAGAGATAAAACAAGAGCACTATATATCTAATTATAAATTTCTATTGCCTCACCTTTAGGAAAGTGGGGAAAAAAAGACTCAGTGGGGTTGTAAGTACATTTTATTAAAGTTCCAATTACCATAAATGATTGACGATTCTAACATTTCTTCCAGCCAGGTAGTAGAAATAAGCCTAAAGTCCACCGAGTGCACATTTTCCAAGTTTTTCACCATCCTTAATTCACAGAATAACCCCCATAGAATAGGTTAACACTACTGAAGTGATTGCTAAGGAAGCAGGAAAATAAACAGTATTCATTTGGGATGGCACAACAAAAAGACAGAATCCATTTCATTGAGCACATCAATTTCTATTCTGATTTAAAGTTTAGAGATATCAAAGTAAATAAAAAATATGAAGTGGGTAAAGAATAAAAATGTACTTATTGAGTACAATGTAGACTATTCTGATGATGGGTATACTGAAAGCCCCGACTTCAGCATTATATAATTCATCTATGTAACAAAAAAAACCCATATCCCCTAAATCTTAAAAAAAAAAAAAAAAAAAAGAAACAGGGGCGGCACCTGTGGCTCAAAGGAGTAGGGCATCAGCCCCATATGCTAGAGGTGGCAGGTTCAAACCCAGCCCCGGCCAAAAAAAAAAAAAAAAGAAAAAGCAAATAAAGGCAGTTGAACTAACGGTAGAAGGATTCTGTCAAGACTCAAGACGTTTCTTTTTTGACTATGTCATGAAAAGCTTTGAAATTTCTTAGGCCATAATCAGTTCTCACATTAAAAAGTATAACTAATGAGAAATGCAAGGAAGAGCAAAGAACATATAAAATTTGGCAAATACCATCAGATTAGACTTACTTCTCACCCACTTTCATGGTTGGGACACTCCTTGACTTCTGGGTCTAAAAACCTTTTCAAATAATTTTCTAAGAAAATGATTTGCATCTGAATTAATGGCTAAAACATTAATTAAAGATTGCTGGAGCGAACCCTGAAACTTATCACTTGGCAAACATACAAAAAGTTGATTTATTCATTGCTCACTGAGGTATCCTCGAGGAGTGATCTTCAGAAGCAGGAACAGTGACAATGATAGAATAGTGGTCATGAATTACTAGGACAACAAAGTGGCTTTGAGCAGAAAGAAACAGGCAGTTGTCACAAGTTGGGATAAACAGAAATGTGTAGTGTGGGATAAAAGAGAGGCTCAGGAACTTTGCAGAGGGGCCTCCCCTGTGGCATTTATGTAGGGCTATAGCTAAGGATCAACCAGAGGAGGATGAATTATTCATATCCTGTTTCCCCATCCAAGAGTTCATCTTCCAATTATTGGAAGATCTTTTTTTATTGTTGTAGTTGTAATTGTTCAGCAGGCCCAGGCTGGGTTTGAACACACCAGCCCTGGTGTATGTGGCTGGCGCCCTAGCTATAGGCACTGAGTCAAAAAAAAAAAGGAAGATCTTTTTTACATATACTGACCTTCCCCTCCTTCAAGTTATCAGAAAAGGGAAGAATTTTTAGAAAATATGTTTAAGCTCTTATTTCCAGAAAAGCATTTCACAGCCATAACAATTACCTCAAAAATAGAAGTATGAAGAGCAAGTGAAAAATCTAGTTTCAGTGTCACACTAAGAAAGAATCTCCCTATAGCAATTTTTCAGGGACTGATAATCCTGTGAAAGATTATAGTTATAATGTATTCCAATCCCAGGGATCAGATCTGAGCAAGGTTGGCACATGAAGCTGGTCAAAAATAAAAGAGGTTATTCAGTATAGACTGAGTCTTCGCCAAACTTGTTTCTAACGGCCCATGGTAGGCATGACTACAGCAGGTGAGGAAAGAGTAGCATCATCTTCTTTCCACTGAGAAGTGATGGTTTTTATCTGAGTGTAGAATTGGATGCCCTAAGGAGAAGAGGAGGAGGGAAGAGTTAGCATATATTTCTGGGAGTTTCATGATTCTTCTATTAGTTGACTTTTGAGGGAGGTGCTGTAAAAGTCTACTCACATTCCTATTTGAGGAATGCAATTTAAATCTGATATAGTGTTTAAAATAATTTAAGCATTTAGCATAATACCTGGCATAGAATAAACTTAGCCATCGTTATTATGCTGAAACTAGTACTAGCCAAGAACTTCTAAATGGAAAACTTGAACATAAACTCTACTCTGTTAAACTTGCAGGCCTTTATCTTCCTACAGCTGAATATCATGTCTCCTAAACAGATTTGGCTCAAATCCTGCCTCTTCTCCATCTTGACTACAGTTTAACCTTGAGCCTTATCTGTGTGACATAATGCCCACCTCATAGCAATGTTGTGCGGAGAAAAAGAAATGAGATACAAAAATATCCTAGCAAAGTGACTGCTGTTCGGCTTGGTGCCTGTGGCTCAAGTGGCTAAGGCGCCAGCCACATATACCTAAGGTGGCAGGTTTGAATCCAGCCGGGGCCCACCAAACAATTACGGCTGCAACCAAAAAATAGCCGGGTGTTGTGGCAGGTGCCTGTGGTCCCAGCTACTTGGGAGGCTGAGGCAGGAGACTCACTTGAGCCCAGGAGTTGGAGGTTGCTGTGAGCTGTGATGCCAGGGTACTCTACCCAGGGGGACAGCTTGAGGCTCTGTCTCAAAAAAAAAAAAAAAGTGACTGCTGTTCAACTGTTGTTAGTTTTCCTCTCTTTCCCATGAAGAAAAAGGAATAAAGGAGTCATGTTATATGTTAGGCAGTTTCTGATAATTGTCAGTGATAAAGAGCTCTATATTGAAGTGGCAAACCCCAAATATCTTACAAGTCTAAAGTAAAATATCTGATATTACACATATATACTTTTTTTCCCTGAGGAAGGTTTTGCTCTATTGCCTAGGCTGAAGTACAGTGGTACTCATTACTCACTGCAGCCTTGAACTCCTGGGCTCAAGTAATCCTTCTGCCTGAGCCACTGCAACCAGCCAAATTTCACTTCTAAATTACATATAATACATAAGCCAAAAAATTCAGCTCATTTTAAGGCTTTATACATATGCATACACACACAGTTTATTATTTTATAAGAGTAATCTAGAGCAAAAGAGAATCCATTGTTCAGATCTAACACTTTTACCATTTTTTTCCTCATGTAGAAACAGGGTCTTGCTAGGTTGCCCAGGCTGGCCTCAAACTCTTGGGCTGAAGATATCCTTCCATTTTAGCCTCCCAAAATGCTGAGATTACAGGCATAAGTCACCTCATCTGGCTAGAACAGATAGCTTTAGAAAAACCATTTCTGTGATTAAAATACTCTTCTAGAAGTTTTTGACAAAATCTGGGCCATTTTAATGGATTAAAACAATTTTAGAGATTATTATATACCTTTTTTTTTGAGACAGAGTCTCACTATGTCACCCTTGGTAGAGTGCTGTTACATCACAGCTCACAGCAACCTCAAACTCTTGGGCTGAAGTGAGTCTCTTGCATCAGCCTCCCAAGTAGCTGGGACTATAGGCACCCGCCACAACGCCCAGCTGTTTTTGTTGTAGTTATCATTGTTGTTTAGCAGGCCTGGGCCAGGTTCGAACCCACCAGCCCTGGTGTATGTGGCTGGTGCCCTTCACACTGAGCTACAGGTGCTGAGCCTATTATATACTTTCAACATAAAGATACAACTTTTATGTAAGTATGATCCTTCTTTGTGTTCTTTCAAAAATTTAATAATCTAAGGATTTAAGACTTCAAACTGTGTATATGTTCAACTTTTTTTCATAGGCTTCCTCCAAAAAGCCTCACTTAGCACAGTAACTTACAGTAATAAAACAATGGGTAGTGGGTGGCACCTGTGGCTCAGTGAGTAGGGCACCGGCCCCATATACCAAGGGTGGCAGGTTTAAACCTGGCTCCAGCCAAACTGCAACAACAACAAAAAAATAGCCAGGCGTTGTGGTGGGCATCTATAGTCCCAGCTACTAGGGAGGCTGAGGCAAGAGAATCACCTAAACCCAAGAGCTGGAGGTTGCTGTGAACTGTGACATCAACAGCACTCTACCGAGGACAACAAAGTGAGACTCTGTCTCTTAAAAAAAGAGTGGGAGGAGTGGTTAAATAATAGTTTTACCATTTCCCTTAAAAGTAGTGATTGTTACTGGGATCAAACTAGTTATTTTTGCAAAAAACCATGACTAATATACTAAGTGAAATAAGCCCCCAGATAACTAAAGGGTTGACTGTTTTTTTTATTTTTTGAGGCAGATTCTTACTCTGTTGCCTAGGCTAGGGTGCAGTGGCATTATAGCTCACAGCAGCCTCAAACTCCTGGCCTCAAGCAATCCTCCCACCTTGACCTCCCAGTGCTAGGATTGGGCAAGAGTGACCAGACCATGCCCAGCCCAAATAATAATTACAGTGTGATATAGCTGGGATTATAGGCACTCACAACATCCCATTAGTTTTTTCTATTTTTAGTAGAGACATGGTCTCACTCTTGCTCAGGCTGGTCTCAAATTCCTGAGCTCAAGCAATCTACCAGGCTTGGCCTCCCAGAGTGCTAGGTGAGAGCCACTATGCCTGGCCTGTGATGAGTACTTCTTAATGTGGCTTAAAGGGCCCTACGTGGGTTGCCCACTGCCTACCTCTCTAACCTCACTTCTTCCCATTCTCCACATTCCTTCAATGTGCTCCAGCCCATTTCTGCTGTTGGGAGCATGCTGTGCCTCTTCCTGCTTTAGGACAGATGCTCCTGCTGATGGAAGTGGAGATAATTCAATCCTCATAACTTCACATTTGAGACATAAAGAGGATATCCCCCAAAGTCACACAGCTAATAATTGGTGGAGCTGGGATTTGAACCCAGGCAATTTGGTTCTAGATCTGCTTTATTTTTCTTGTTCACTGCTGTATTTGTAGTTCCTAGACTAGTATTTGGAACTAAAAAAGGTGCTTGATCAGATTTTTTATAAATGAATAACTATTATAGGAGAAATATGTGCAGTCAGAGCACGTGGGTCATACCATTGAGGAAGTGGGTGTTGGTCAGGGCTGATTTTCTAGAGCAGCTGTTCTCAACCTGTGGGTTGCGACCCACAGGAACTGTATTAAAGGGCTGGGCTGTGGCATTAGGAAAGTTGAGAACCACTATTCTAGAGGTATCTATTCTTTTTTTTTTTTTTTTTGAGACAGAGCCTCAAGCTGTCACCCTGGGTAGAGTGCCGTGGCATCACAGCTCACAGCAACCTCCAACTCCTGGGCTCAAGCGAGTGTCCTGCCTCAGCCTCCCAAGTAGCTGGGACCACAGGCGCCCACCACAATTTCCGGCTATTTTTTGGTTGCAGCCATCATTGTTATTTGGTGGGCCCCGGCTGGATTCAAACCCGCCACCTTAGGTATATATGGCTGGTGCCTTAGCCACTTGAGCCACAGGCGCCGAGCCTAGGCATCTGTTCTTTACACTGAGACATGACAGGTGATTAGGAGTTTGTCAGATGAAAGGAGAGAGATGGGAAAGAGGGACAGAGGCAGAGGAAATGGCACATACAAAAGTTTGGATTTCTTCATGCTCTTTCCCCAAAACTTTGTTTTCTTGAGTTATAGAGGAAGAAGCGACTTTGGCAAAATTTTGTTCACCTTTTTATCTTTTTAGGAGACCTTCTGAGAAGCACTAAAGAACATATGACTGCACAGAATCTGCTCACAGGCCCTATCTTGCAAAATTCTTGCTCTTGAATATGTTTAAGAAAACTTCTTAAAGAAAAAAGTATTTTTTTTAACTCAAAAGTTACCTGTTTGCCATAGAAATTGGTGTCTCCCCTGAAGGAAGATCGAGAACCAGTGAACGAGAACATTGGCAAAGGCACTGGAATGGGGACATTCACTCCCACCTAAAGCAGAACAAATCCACATCACATACTGAGTGAAGGATTCAAACAAGGGAATTCTCCATTTAGAAGCACAAAGACATCAGAGACCAACTTTAATACTTACCTTCTACCCTGTTCTCTACCTCATGTATTTTTATTCCTGAGGAAGAACAGGGCATTGTAGGAGGCTGGAGGGGCAATCTTTAAACAAGTTGCAGTGACTGATCACTGTCTATAGTTTCTTTTTCAGAAATAGTAAATGACTACAAGAATCTCCTAAAAATTCTGTTCACAAACCTGTCCGACATCCACCAGGTGGGAATATTTCCGAGCAGTGGCTCCATTGGTGGTGAAGATGGCTGTTCCATTTCCATATGGGTTATCATTTACAATTTTGATGGCTTCATCCAATGTTTCTGTCTCCAGAACCACAAGAACTGGACCAAAAATCTCCTCTTTGTAACAGGTCATATTTGGCTGCCAAGAGTGATGCATCCAGAAAAGAAGTCAGCTTTTTGGGTTCTGAGTATTTTACGCTTATTTGGTATTTTCACTTAATATCTATAGTTTATATGGTAGCTTTCATATTAACAATTTTCATTTTCAACCACCTATTTAAAAAGTTCTGTCTTACAGTGTTCCATCTTCTAAGCTACCAACCATATAAATACTTTGAAATTCTTATTAACTATAACCACACTCCTTATTTCTTATAACCACACACACTATTTCTTGAGTTATTAACCCATCACCAGCTTCTTTTTTAATACCTGAAAAACTTGTATAAAGTTATGTTACCAGTTACATGAAAATTCATTTTTGTATATAACTCAAATCTATATTAAATATACCAGGAGAACTTTTCTCTTTATAGAAATCCCTTGCTGTTTTCTGTGACAATCTATTTCCATTCACTCCTTTGCCTCCCAAATAAGTCTATAGATTTCTATTTTGATATCAAGTCACATTTAACACATTCAAAACATCCTTCACCACTGCAGCTAATCAGCTGTGTTTGTTGCTGCTAAGTGGATTTTTCCTCTATGACTCTGTAGCAAAAGTTTTCATAATTTCTGCTCTGCTTACATTCAACTCTTGATTATTCAGGAATATAGTGGGGATATCTGGATTTCTTCTAACCCTAATTTAGTCATGAATGTTAGGTGAGAGACTTCATAGTTTTGATAAATAAAAATTGACAGATCAATTCTTTTTCTTTTGTTACTTTCTGTTGAAGATGCAGCTAAATTTGGGGCACAGAGTAGGTATTCAATAAATTGTAAGATAGGTGTTGGCAAACTACAGATTGTGGGCTAAATGTGGTATGCTACCTGTTTTTATAAAGCCCACAAGCTCAAAATGGTTTGTGCAATTTTTTAATGATTGGGGGGGAAAAATCAAAAGAATATTTCACGACATATAAAATTATACAAAATTCATATTTTGGTGTCCATAAATAAAGTTTTATTGGGCAGCACCTGTGGCTCAGTGGGTAGGGTGCTGGCCCCAGCCGAACTGCAACAAAAGAGTAGCCGGGTATTGTGGCAGGTGCCTGTAGTCCTCCTGAGCTACTTGAGAGGCTGAGACAAGAGAATCGCCTAAGTCCAGGAGTTGGAGGTTGCTGTGAGCTATGTGATGCCACGGCACTCTACCAAGGGCGATAAAGTGAGACTCTGTCTCTACAAAAAATAAAAATTTAAAAAAAAATAAAGTTTTATTGGAACATAGCCACATAATGTTTATGGCTGATTTCACACTATAACATCAGAGTTGAGTAGTTGCAACAAAGACTGTATATCCCTGCAAAGTTAAAAATATCTAGCTATTTATGGAAAATCTGCTGACCTCAGGTATAAAAGGAAGACCTCTGGTTGGGAATTAGGAGGGAAGACACATTTAGACTCCAAACTAACTGAGCAAGAGATGTTTTAGTCATTAAAAACCTTTTATAATTAGAGGGATGAGATTCTATAGCTCTAAGGTGCCTTCAGCTCTCACATTTGTGAAAAAAACAAAAGAATTGTTTACCTTAACATTTGAGATGATCGTTGGTCCAACAAAGTTGCCATTTTCATAGCCTTTAACTTTAATTTTTCGTCCATCAAGAAGGAGGGAAGCACCCTCCTTTGTTCCACTATCAATCAGACTACAGACTCGCTCTTTGGCCTGGGGAGTGATCAGAGGGCCAAGATCAGCTCCAGGCTGGTCTCCTATAAAACAACACAGAAGTATTTAAGGCATTTATTAAAATAGTATGACTGCTAATAAGAGATGAATCCAAATGACAAGTACAGTATAAAGAGAAGCAATGGTAATAGGTAATAGGATTGTTCCCAGTGGCCAAGACCAATGCTAAAATCAAGAGCTTAGTGCTACAGATGTAAAACCAAAAGGAAGTTAGGTGATTGATTACCTGCATTGACTCTCAGGTTTTTAGCACGTTCCACCAATTCTGGCAGCCACTTTTTAGCTTCTCCCACAAAAATTGCTGTTGAAAGAGCCATGCAGCGCTGACCAGCAGCTCCAAATGCTGCCCCAACCAGCTGGTTGAGGGTATTTTCCTTATTGGCATCTGGCATGATTACCCCATGGTTCTTGGCTCCCTAAGGAAAATATAGAAAGTACATGAGTCTTGCTTGTCAAATACAATTAAGCTAAGAAACTAGGCAAGGAAGATGAGCTTTCAAATGAAAATTTAGGAAAGGACTGAAGAATTCATTCTTTGTTGATAGGAGGACAGAAATTTATTATGTTTAATACTGTTAAAATCCTGGCAACACTGAGCAAGTCTCCAGGTTACTTTTACTTTCTAGCTGATAAGATATGTATTTATTTAGATCAAAAGTATTACAAAAATAGGCTCAGTGCCTGTAGCTCAGTGGCTAGGGCGCCAGACACATAAAACAGAGCTGGCAGGTTCAAATCCAGCCCGGGCCTGCTAAACAACAATGACAACTACAACAAAAAAATAGCTGGGCATTGTGGTTGGCACCTGTAGTCCCAGCTACTTGGGAGTCTGAGGCAAGAGAATGGCTTAAGTCCAAGAGTTTGAGGTTGCTGTGAGCTGTGACGCCATAGCACTTTACCAAGGGCAACATAGTGAGACTTTGTTGTTTTTTTGTTGTCTCAAAAAAAAAAAAAAAAGTATTACAAAAATAATTTTTTCTTAAAATCTGAAACATATTTGAACTGACAAGTTAAACACTGTACTGGGAACTCTTTTCACTTTCCCAAGTTAGAAAGGAAAGAACTTGGCTCAGCACCTGTAGCACAGTGGTTATGGCGCTGACCACATATACTAAGGCTGGTTGGTTCAAACCTGGACAGGGCCAGCTAAACAAGGACACCTGCAACAAAAAAAAGAGCCAAGCATCGGTGGTGGGTGCCTGTAGTCCAGCTATACTTGGGAGTCTGAGGCAAAAGAATCGCTGAAGCCCAAGAGTTGGAGGTTGCTGTGAGCTGTGATGCCATAGCACTCTACCTAGGGCAACAAAGACTCTCAAAAAAAAGAGTTTTGCTGGGGTTACTAGTAGGTCTCCTAATATATAATTTTAAGAAAGAGGTCTCCCAAACTGACTTCCTTCTAGATATAAAGCTTCAAAACTGGTGGGTCGCAGTGGCTCATGCCAACGTGGGTGGAATCCCTAAGCTCAGAAGTTCCAAGACCAGCCTAAGGAAGAGTGAGACTCAGTCTCTACCAAAAATAGAAAAACTAGCCAAGCGTTGTGGCAAGCACCTATAGTCTCAGCTACTTGGGAGGCTGAGGCAAGAAGATAACTTGAACCCAAGAGTTGGTTGCTGTGAACTATGTCACTATGGCACTTTACCGACAGAGTAAAACTCTGTCTCAAAAAAAAAAAAAAAAAAGCTTCAAAACTTCTTTTCTATGTAGGACAACATTTGGTTACTTCCAGATACTTTGGTTGAGTGTATGGTTAGATACCATATCTGGTACTCATTTTTATCCCATTACACATGATGTTGAACAGAATATACTCAGTAAATGTGAAGTAAACTGGGAAGGGCTTAAGTCAAATTGGCCAAAACACATTTACCCATGAAAAATAAGTGGGCATAACATGAACAGTTTGCAAATCTCTGCAGAGATGACTATTTTTTCTACAATATTAACTGAAGAGAAAGATGTAATAGGACTTTATGTTTATTCTCCAAGAATTGCTTATGTATTGGCATGGAACTAGTAAGAGGTCAGAAAAACTTGCAACCAAGTAAACCACACTCACATATCAAGCAGTATCAAATGGGGACATGATGCTCTTTCCAGTGCCTTAAGTAGCCGGGACCTTTAGGGAAGATCGTATCTTTGACATTGGTAGTTAGGATATGCCTTAAAAGAAGGAAAGATAAAGGGCTAGAAGTATGTTATAAAAGAAGAAATGGCCAGAACCAGAATGTGGGTGTTAACTGCTAAAACCCAAAGAATTTGAATAACATTTTTAGGAAGGAATAAGCCCTCTGTCACCAAGATTAGCTGTATATAGTAAAAGGTGATTAACATGACTTTGAATGTAATCCCTCAAAAGGTTCACGGTTAAAGAAAAAACATTCATGATGAAATGGTGGTAATTAAGAAGCACATTAGAGCAGAATGAGTGGCACCCCTGCTGAAGGGCTCTTTTTAGGTAATTTAAATACAAAATAAAGACTGGGGAAATAAGGAATAATAATCACCATGTTGGCTTGAACCCTCTTGCCATGTTTTGATCCTCTCTCGAAGATGTATTCTCCTGCCTGGTTGGATCCCACAAAGCTGATTGCTTTGATGGTCGGATGATCACAAATAAAATTTACAGCTTTAAGAAGAAAATAAATGATTACCACAAAGGAACAAGTAGCTTCTTAACACGGCAAGTTTCCTTTTCCCTACTGCTATGGATTTAAAGTTTTTATACATTTGTTTTTCTGTATTGGATTCTCATTGTGAAGTTCTCTTCTTATTTCCTCTAAATTCTTTAAATTACAAATTCTATTTAGCCTCTTGTCTTTCATTATTTTTCTCATTTGTTATTCTAGAATTTCCACTTCTAACTTTTTTGGTTTGTTTTTTTGCAGTTTTTGACCGGGGCTGGGTTTGAACCCGCCACCTCTGGCATATGGGGCCAGCGCCCTATCCTTCCACTTCTAACTTTTAAGGCCACAGTTCATATTTCCCTCCAAATAACAGCATTTCAATACTGAATGCTTCCTTTTTGTCCTTTGAGAATATGCGACTGTCACTATGTACTAGGACTCACAGGTACTACCCTACCCTCCGGTGAGAGGTAATGTAGCACAGTATTTAAAAGCAAACATTAGAGTCACCCTTCCCAGGTATGTACATCCTGACTTTGATAGTTTCTAGAAGTACAACTTTGGGCAAATTAATTTCACCATGCCTCAAATTTCTCATCTATAAAATGGAAAAATAATATTACCTACTACAAAGGGTGGTTATATGCAAAATATGCAAAGCTCTAGGAACAGTGCCTGAAATACTGAAGCCCTATGTGAGGATTAGCTATTATTGTATGAATTAGAAGGCTTTTAGTATCTTTAAGGACTATTCTAAGTTAAATCTTCTCATAAATTCCTTTAACACTGAAGCAAAAACTTTCTCTTTAAGCTTTTTTTTTTTTTCTGAGACAAGGTCTCCCTCTGTTGCCTGGGCTAGAAGGCAGTGGCATTATGATAACTCACTGCAACCTCAAAATGTGCTCAAGTGATCTTCCTGCCTCAGCCTCCTAAGTAGCTAGGACTGCAGGCAAGTGCCACCATACCCAGCTAACTTTTATATATATATTTTTTGCAAAGTTGCTCAGGCTAGTCTCAACTCTTGCTCTGACCTCCCAAAGTGCTAGGACTATACCCCAGTCTTTCTTTAATCTTACCTAGCTCAAATCCATATTTCTAGTGTCCCCAAGTAAACTGTAGGGAAAGAAGCACTGCCACTCCTCATTTAGTTACCTTTGCCCTTAGAGATGGCAAAACAGTCAGCAATCATTACCTTCAAACATGGAGGTTACCATTAATATAATAAATCCCTTCTCCCTAGGTTCCTCATCCTAAAATCTTTAATCACTACTCAATACCTTGTTTTTTTTTTTTTTTTGGTTGCCAGATTAAATAGCCACATGCAGAATGGCAGTTACCTTCATGCTGTCCATGAATGATATTCAGTGTTCCATCAGGGACACCAGCATCCTGGAGCAACTTAGCAAGAAGCATAGTTGCTCCAGGTACTCGCTCTGATGGTTTCATTAGGAAGGTATTTCCACACACCATGGCCATGGGAAACATCCAAAGGGGGATCATGGCAGGAAAATTGAATGGAGCAATGCCTGCACACACTCCCAGAGGCAGACGGTAAGAATAAAGGTCCATGTCTTTGGTGATAGATGGCATGGTCTCTCCCAGCATGAGAGACGTCACACTACAGGCATGCTCAACCACCTCTGGAACAGAGAAGAAGTAGTCAGGCCACCAGTTCTAGATCAGGCCAGTGATGGGGGGTGGTGTGGGCACTGACTTGCCCTCCCAAATGAAGGGGCTGGACAAAATGAGATTCTCTGAATGGGAAAGAGGAAACAATATGCATATTCCTGCTGGAAGGGCATCTGAGTAAAATAAAGAATCAAGTAAATCAGTTTTATAGATACCTGAGAAATATTGCCACTTTCACAAGCATAAAAAGGATATTATGGGATGGCAAATTCTACATAAAGAAAGAAGCAACCTCCCCATATGGGATTTTTGCCTTCCATCTTCCCAAAAGTCTTCCTTTCCCAAAAGTCCTATAAGGGACTCCCAGCTTACGCAGGCCCCGAAATACATCTCCTTCAGCATCAGCTAAGGTCTTTCCTTGTTCCAATGTGATTAACTTGGCAATTTCTTTCTAGAGAGAAAACAGAAATAGAGATTAACACAAGGATGTTCTTCCCTTTAATTCTCAGGTAGCTAAGGAAGAACAAAGCTGGAGAAGCAGTGTCAGGGAGAGAGCCACAGTCAATGTCTCTCTGTATTGCACAGTTATGGAGGGCAAATGAAATGGTCTCTGTGGGAGTAACAGATTTCTTTTTTCTTTTTTTGAGATAGAGTCTCACTATGATGCCCTGGGTAGAATGCCATGGTGTCATAGCTCACAGCAACCTCAAACTCTTGGGCTTAAGCAATTCTCTTGTCTCAGCCTCCCAAGTAGCTGGGACTACAGGTGCCCACCACAATGCCCGGCTATTTTTTGGTTGTAGTTGTCATTGTTTGGCAGGCCTGAGCTGGATTTGAACCCACCAGCTCTAGTGTACGTTGCTGGGGCCCTAGCTGCTGAGCTACAGGCGCTGAGCAGGGAGTAACAGATTTCTTACCAAGTTGTCTTTAATAAGTTGTTGATAGCGGAGCATGACCTGCTGACGGCTTAATACTGAAGTATCTGCCCATGCAGGAAAAGCACGTTTGCAGGAAGCAACAGCTGCATCCATTTCAGCCTTGGTGGCCTGGGGGACGCGACCAATTACCTCATTTGTGGCCTGATAGGAAAAAAAAGCATAACATACTTTGCCTCTGCCTTTACTTTCTCCATTTTACATCTAGTCACAGAAGCAGGACTATGTGCTTTAAGATAGACACCCAGGTCCATACTTTTTCATCATGGTCCTAGAATTCGAGGCTTGTCAATTCAAGTTCCAAAGCAGCTTCACTTACTGGGTTGTGGATATCAATCCATTTGTCGCTTTTGGATTCAATAAATTTTCCATCGATGAAGAGTTTTACAGTTGGCTGGAGAAAAAGCACAAAATTTTGTATTAGTGAATTTCTTTGCTTTTCCTTGTCCCTTTCCCAAAGAGAAAAGAATCCAGGTTTCCTTGCTATTCATATAGTGGAACTTCATGAGCAAAACCATGGCAGTATGAAGGTTACACTAAAAAAGTAACTTTGTTAACAAAGATTAGCTATTAGGATTTGTTGGCCTAGCTGACTTTCTGTTATAGGACTATGAGTATGTATTACCTTTATGAGCAAAAGATTTTTTTTTAGAGACAGAGTCTCACTTTATCACCCTTGGTAGAGTGCCGTGGCGTCACAACTCACAGCAACCTCCAACTCCTGGGCTTAGGCAATTCTCTTGCCTCAGCCTCTTGAGTAGCTGGGACTACAGGCACCGGCCACAACACCTAGCTATTTTTTGTTGCAGTTTGGCTGGGGCTGGGTTCCAACCTGCTACCCTTGGTATATGGGACTGGTACCCTACACTGAGCCATAGGCGCCGCCCGAGCAGATTTTGAAAATGCTTCTATGTGTATTTTTTCCTGAGAAATAGCTCATTTTATTACGTTTTCAAAGGGAACTATGAACCAAACAAGGTAAAAGAACACTGTATCACACAAGTACATGTGCATACTTCTGTATGACAAGGATTTAGAGCAGTAGTCCTTATTCATTAGATTGTAGGTACCACAAGTGGCTGACAGAAGATATGTAAAAACAATTCTAAAGGTAGTTAAGAAGAAGACAACTGCCTGGAAAGGTCTATAAAACCTTTAAAAGGCATGAAAGTGTTTGTATCATTATCAGCAATCTTATTTCAGAAGGAAAATAATCCAAAAGAAGGAAGAAAGTATATAAATATTATACAATATTAAAATACTGAAGTAATCTAAAAAAATTTTTTTTTGAGACAGAGCCTCAAGCTGTCCCTCTGGGTAGAGTGCCGTGGCATCACAGCTCACAGTAACCTCCAACTCCTGGGCTCAAGCACGTCTCCTGCCTCAGCCTCCCAAGTAGCTGGGATTACAGGCACCCGCCACAATACCCAGCTATTTTTTGGTTGCAGCTGTCATTGTTATTTGGTGGGCCAAGGTGGATTTGAACCCACCACCTTAGGTGTATGTGGCTGGCACCTTAGCCACTTGAGCCACAGGCACCGAGCCATCTAAATGTTATATATGGAAATTATTAACTAACATAAGCTATATCCACTTGATTGAACATTACACAGCATTAAATTTATAAATATAAAGACCACCTTGCAACAGTGGCAATGTTTGCAACACAGTAGACATAATATTGGATAAGAAAACCAAGGTAAATTATTTTTTTGAGACAGGGTCTTGCTCTGTTGCCTATACTAGAGTGCAGTGGTATCAGTCTAGCTCACAGCAACCTCAAAATCCTAGACTCACATGGATTCTCCTGCCTCTGCCTCCAGAGTAGCTGGGACTACAGGCATCTGCTACCATTACAGCTGATGTTTCTATCTATTTTTTGTAGAGATGAGTCTTACTCTTGTCCCATACTCCTGAGCTCAAGCAATTTTCCTGCTGTGACCTCCCAATGTGCTAGGATTATAGGTGTGAACCACTGCCCTGGCCAGAAATCAATCTTTATACCAAATAAACTCACCACTGAAGAAGAGAAGGAAGATGCTGAATACCAGGTGGATTTCACTTTGGAAGAAAACTGTGAGACAAAAGTAATGATTAATTTTATAATGAGAGCAGATAATTATTTAAAATTTAGCAAATGGCTACTATCTGAGGTTGGACAATTAAACTCATCCTAGAAAAGAACGCTGCATACCTCATTGTTGAGTATCATGACGGTCACCAGATGGCCAAAGAGAGTACTTTGGAGGTGACGATAGTGATATTCAGCAAAGATATGCAGTACTTTTTCTAGGATGAATTTGTGAACTTAATTGTCAGAACTCACACAATGACAGCTCTGATGGCCACTACAGAAAAAGAGTTCTAAAATTACTTTGAAGGGTGGAATAGGCACTGGTGTCAGTGTCTAACTTCCCAAGAAACTACTTCAAAGGTGACCATGTGATATCTAGTAATGAGGCATATAGCACTTTTTTCTAGGATGAGTTCAGAAACTTAATTGTCCTCACAAGCTTAACATTATACCAACTGCTGTGCTCATCTGAAAAAAGACTTGGTGGTTTTTGTTTTGTTTTGTTTTTGAGAGACAGTCTCGTTCTGTCTGTTGGGCTAGAGTGCAATGGCATCATCATGCTCACTACAACCTCAAACTCCTAGGTTCAAGCAATTATTCCGCCTCAGCTCCCTGAGTAGTTCGGACTGCAGGCCACAGCATCCGGTTAATTTTTCTACCCTTTTTTTTGGCCGGGGCCAGGTTTGAACCTACCACCTCCGGTATATGGGACTGGTGCCCTACTCCTTTGAGCCACAGGTGCCAACCCCTGCCCACTTTTTTTGAGACCGAGTCTTACTCTGTTCCCTTGGGTGGAGTGCCATCTTAGCTCACAGCAACCTCAAACTCCTGGGTTCAAGCGATCCTCTTGCCTTAGTCACCAGAGTAGCTGGAACAACAGGCATGCATCACCATGCCTAGCTAGTTTTTTCTATTTTTAGTAGAGACAGGGTCTCTTGTTAGGCTGATCTTGAACTCCAAAGCTTAAGCAATCCACCTGCCTCAGTCTCTCAAAGTGCTAGGATAGTAGGCCACCATGACTAGCCATTTTTCTTTTTTTGAGACAATGTCTCACTTTGTCACCCTTGGAAGAATGCTGTGGTATCATAGCTCACAGCAATCTCAAACTCTTGAGCTCAAGTGATCCTCTTGCCTTGGCCTCCCTAGTAGCAGGGACTATAGGTGCCCACCATTAATGCCTGGCTAGTGTCTTAGAGATGGGGTCTTGGCTCGGCGCCTGTGACTCAAGTGGCTAAGGCGCCAGCCACATACACCTAAGGTGGCAGGTTCAAATCCAGCCCAGGCCTGCCAAACAACAATGATGGCTGCAACCAAAAAATAGCCAGGCGCTGTGGCGGGCACCTGTGGTCCCAGCTACTTGGGAGGCGGAGGCAGGAGACTCTCTTGAGCCCAGGAGTTGGAGGTTGCTGTGAGCTAGGATGCCACGGCACTCTACCCAGGGGGACAGCTTGAGGCTCTGTCTGTCTCAAAAAAAAAAAGAGATGGGGTCTTGCTCTTGTTCAGTCTGGTCTCAAACTCCTGAGCTCAAGCAATCCACCTGCCTCGGCCTCCCAGAGTGCTAGGATTATAGGCATCCACCACCATGCCTGGCAAATTTTTCTATTTTTTTAAAAATAGAAGAGAGGATTTCCTGCTCTTGCTCAGGCTGTCTTGAACTCCTAGCCTCACACTATCCCCTGCCTCAGCCTCCACATAGTCATTAAAGAGAAAAGATAGAAGTCTATGAAACACTATGAAACTATGAGAGAATAATAGGACATAGAACAGTCCTATTCCAGTAGGACATAGAATAATCTACGTTCTCAATTTCAAAGATAGTACTGATTAAAAAAAATTTTTTATTATATCATATTATCATAATTTTTGGCCTGAAAAATGTACCATAATTCTAACAATATGAAAATAACTTAACATGGTGTCTGATATAATAGGTGTTGAATTTAAGGTAGTATACAATCGATATAATTATACTACAAATAATATATCATATAATCTCTGTAAAGATAAATCAAATAGTATATAATTAAATGTAAGTAAAATATTCCCATACAAATACTTGAAAATGAATCATCATAGCAACTATATTTGTAATAGCCCCAAACTTGGAAACAACTACAGTGTCCACCATTATATGGTTGTATAAATAACCTATCGTGGCATATTCAAACATTGGCATACTAATCAGCACTACAAACAAAGGAATGAACTATTGATACATGCAACATAAATAAATTGAATCTACAGTATCAGAAAACAGATCTGTTTAACATAGGGATGATGTGAGAGGGGCAAGAGGGAAACTTTTGGGTAATGGATATGATATTTATATTATGCTGATTGTGATGATATTTTCAAAGGTACATACAAATATTAAAACTTAAGCTGTTTACTTTAAATATGTCAGTTTTATTTTAATAAAGCTATTTCTAAAATGCCATAGGTACTAAAGAGGAAAAAAAATGTGTTATACAGATAATACTTCATAGGGTAATGGGGAAGGAAGGATTAGTTACACTAAGGTAACTGTCAAAGAAAAACTCTTGAAAAAATAGTTCGTATATATGATATGGAAGAAGTTGATTTAAGACATTTTCAAGTCTAATCAAAGTGACAAACTGAAATATGCAGAACTGGGATATAAAAAGAAAGCTATAATCTAATAATCTATTATCTTATCTGAAAAGGGAGCATGTTAACCCAAGGGTTTATGGCTGTGTGAAGTATGCCTGCAACACTGCTGGTCCTTTGGGCCAGCATATAATCTTCCCAAACACCTAGTCTGCTTTCCCTCCTATTCCCCACCAAAGCTATTTCAAACCCTCAACTTTCTCCTGGAGCCCACCATGTCTTACATTCTCAATACCAACATCATGCCAAGTACACAGTAGTGTTTAGTAAGTATCTAGTGAATAAAAGAAAGGCCCGCTGTTATCTGCCCCCCACCCAGATTAAGTTAGAAGGTCCTTTTTTGTTCTCCCATTGCAGCTGATACTTCCCCTATTAGGTTTGGACCCCTGTGTATGGTAATCGCCTGGTCTATTTTGTGTTGCTATAAAACACTACCTCAGACTGAATCATTATAAGGAAGAGGTATATTTAGCTCAAGGTTCTGTAGGCTCAGAAGTCCAAGGGCATGGGCTTTCCTTCTATGTCCCAACATGGTAGAGAAGGTGAAAGAGGAAGCGGATGTGAAGAGGAAAAACGATCCAGTCCCATGACCTAAAACACTTCTCACCAGGCCCTACCTCCCAATGCCACCACATTGGGGTTCAAATTTCAACATGAGTTTTGGTGGGGACGAACAAACCATCTCTGAACCCTAGCACCTTAGTACTTGTCTTACCCATAAAGACTGTAAGTTCTATGGGGGGGGTGGGGCACTGCACCTGTCTTGTCACCTACTTTACAGTTAATGTGATCAAGACTAAGCATGGAAAGTAGCTAGCACTACAAGTACCATTGATGCTTATTAAATGCTCTTATTATAAATACTTATTTGCTTTCACTCTTTACTCTTTCAAACTGATCAATTCTCCTAAAACTGCCAACTCTGCTACCTCCCCTTTCTCTTTCAGGAGTTGACTTTGTTTTTCTTACATCAGAGAAAACAGAAATCATCAGATAAGAACTTCTTCCACTTCCTACTTCCCCACCTGTACCTAATGGAGAAGGTAGTCAGTAAGCTCCATGAGGTCAAAGCAACTGGGACACAGTGGTGCACAATCAATATCTGTAGACTGAATTAAGAGGTGTCTGTTCTTCAATCAAACGCTAATTATTGCACCTATGCTCTAAGGCCAACTTCCCATCCTGGTCTCAGACACTTCCATCAGTGATCTTGTCTTATTCCTTAAACCCCTGTCCATCCAATAGCTCCTTTCTTAGCATATGTACACTAAAAAACCAAACAAAATCTTTACTCTTCCTCAAATCCAAATCCCTGTCTTTTAACCAGTTTCTTTTTCTCAGCCAAACTTCTTCTTCTTTTTTTTTTTTTTTTTTTGTGATAGATTCTCAGTTTGTCACCCTCAGTAGAGTGCCATGGTGTCACAGCTCACAACAACCTCAAACTGTTGGACTTAAGTGACTCTCTTGCCTCAGCCTCCCAAGTAGCTGGGACTACAGGTGCCTGCCACAATGCTTGGCTATTTTTTTGTTGTAGTTCTCATTGTTATTTAGCAGGCCCCATTGTATGTGGTCAATGCCCTAACAACTGAGCTACAGGTGCCGAGCCAGCCAAACTTCTTGAAAGGGTTCTCTCTACTAATTATTTTTATTTCTTCTTTCCCACTAACTTTTTACTCTACTCCAATCTTCATGACTGAATACCAATGACTTCCTAAAACCCATGGGCTCATCCCAGTCCTTCTTGTACTCTCAGCAGAGATGACACGGTTATTCATATCTGCCTTCCTGAACCACCTTTTCACTTGTCTTTTGTGATGCCCTGGTGTCTCTTCTGTTTGGCCACTTCTCTCCCTCTTTTGCCAGCTCATCCTTTTCCATCTTAAAGTTTTTCAGGGCTTAGTCCTAGACCTTCTTTTCTTTTCATCCTGTATATACTCCATGAGCGATTTTTATCAACTCTTATGAATCAATTCTCTGGATCCCAAAGATGCCCAAATCTGTAGTCCTTAGCCCGAATCTTCCTCTTCAGTAATAGCCACATAACCATCTTTCTACACCTTTACTTGGACATTACTTGGCATATGATGAAAAAGCAGAACTCTGCATCTTCCGCCCACCAATCCGCTACACTTTCTTCCTATAGCTCACCTTTCAGTGAACAGGACCATTATTAACCTAGTTGCCCAAGGATCCTGCCCCAGTTCGTCCTTCTCACTAGTGAATTAAACAAGTCTTAACAAACTGTCCTAGAAGTCTTTGGAATATATCACCCCCTTCTCCCTGCTCCTCTCACCATTACCAGTCTATAATTGTCTCTCACCTAGATGGTCTCCCAGCCTCCAATCTTAAACTTTCTGACTCTAGTTTCTACCCTATAATCAGAGAGTTTTTCTAAAATATAAATCTGATTAGATCACTCCCTTGTTTAAAACCCTCCAATGGCTTTCCACTGCCCCTGCAATAAAGACTAATCTCCTTGGTGTTGCTTAGGAGACTCTACATAGTATTTTTGCTACTTTAGTTTCATAGCTTGCTACTTTCTTCTTTGCTCTCTGTGCTCCAGACATTTTGAAATTGTTCTGTGCTCACTTTGCCCTTGTACATGCTGCTCCTTCATGCCTGGCACTGTTTCATTTGTGTGCCTCACTCCTTGAGGACCCATTTAGCCATCACTTTCTCTAGGAATTCTCAACCATTGTGAAGTTCATAAAGCATCCAAATTCCTTTCTTTCTCATGTTGCATTATAAAATAATTTTCATTATTAAGTTATTCTCCCCTTCTATGACTTAACTGTTGTGTCCTCAGATCCCTCACATGATTCTTAGAATAGAATAAATACTCCATAATATTTTGCAAAATGTAAAAATGAATACTCACCAAGCAATAATTTTTTTTTGAGACCGAGTCTGAAGCTGTTGCCCTAGGTAGAGTGCTGTGGCGTCATAGCTCATGGCAACCTCAAACTCTTGGGCTTCAACGATTCTCTTGCCTTAGTCTCCCGAGCAGCTGGGACTACAGGTGCTGCCACAACTCTTGGCTATTTTTCTGTTGTAGTTGTCATTGTTGCTTTAGCTGGCCTGGGCCAGATTCGAACCCACCAGCCTCGGTGCAAGTGGCTGGCGCCCTAACCACTGAGCTATGGGTGCCACCACCAAGCAGTGATTTGATACTCATTTGTTCCACGTGGACTTTTTTACAGGGCAAAAAATGCACTGACTAGCCAACTTGTGGGCATTTTTCACTTGCCCACAGCCTCCCTGCTGTCCAGAGGACATAAAAGACACTGAATCTGATATGACATTACAACATAGTTCTTGACAAGTTAGCTCTCCCATCTTTTCTTAATTTCCTAAAAAATATTCATTAGCACCTGCTGCAGAAAAAACTACCTAGTGATCAGTCACAAGAAAGTTCTGCTCTCTAGATGTTTGTTTTCTACTTTCTATTTCCTTTACTGGAGAACCACTCCTTCCCAGCTGGTTCTTTCCCTTGGTCCCTACAGTATCCTGGGATCTCCTATTGCTCAGGACTTACTGCATTATAATAGGTGAGCTTTCTTTTTTTTTTTTTTTTTTTGGAGACAGCCTCAAGCTATCCCCCTGGGTAGAGTGCCATGGCATCACAGCTCATAGCAACCTCCAACTCCTGGGCTCAAGCGAGTCTCCTTCCTCCACCTCCCAAGTAGCTGGGACCATAGGCGCCCGCCACAACGCCCGGCCATTTTTTGGTTGCAGCCATCATTGTTGTTTGGCGGGCCCGGGCTGGGGATTGGAACCCGCCACCTTAGGTGTACGTGGCTGGCACCCTAGCCGATTGAGCCACAGGCACTGAGCCTCTTTTTTTTTTTTTTTTTGAGACGGAGCCTCAAGCTATCCCCCTGGGTAGAGTGACATGGCATCACAGCTCACAGCAACCTCCAACTCCTGGGCTCAAGTGAGCCTCCTGCCTCTGCCTCCCAAGTAGCTGGGACCACAGGCGCCCGCCACAATGCCCGGCCATTTTTTGGCTGCAGCCATCATTGTTGTTTGGCTTGTTTGGCGGCCGGGCTGGGGATTCGAACCTGCCACCTTAGGTGTACGTGGCTGGCGCCTTAGCCAATTG